>VMDO01008592.1:59593-73671 GCA_007922755.1 Pedetes capensis
AAAAAAAAAAAAAAAAAAAAAAAAAAAAAAAAAAAAAAAAAAAAAAAAAAAAAAAAATCCAGAACAACCCAAACCTGATTAATGTCAGACTTTGATAAGTTAACAATGAATGTGAAAATTTCCAGGACAGCTACTAAATAATAGACTTTATATAATATTCACATTGATAGAGATGGAAATATCAAAGGTAAAAGTAGCAAAAGGAGGTGGGAATTTAAAAAGATAAAGCACAAAACAAGCAGAAAATAAGATAATGCAGTAAATATTAAAATTATAATGAAGATATTATAATCAAAAGCACTGAGAGGCAGCTAAAGTAGGACTTGGAAAGAAATTTATAGATTAAGAAAGTATAATGATGGGTGGTACATGCCTGTAAAGCCAAAGACTTGCAAGGCAGAGGCAAACGGATAGAAAGTTTGAGGTCTGAGGTAGCCTGCCTAACTTATTGAGACTCTGTTTCAAGATAAAAAATAAAAAAGGGGATGAGGGTACAACTCAGTGGTAGAGCACTTGCAAAGCACACATGAGGCCCTGGGTTCAGCCCTCCAGTACTAAAAAAAAAAGTATACACACACACACACATACACACACACACACACACACGGGCTGGGATTTAGCTCAGTTGATAGAGCACTACGCTGCAGTCTCTGAGGTCCCGAGTTCAATTCCTAGCACTGCAAAAATGGGAGATAGGGCCCAAGGCAATCCCGAAACAGTCAGCCATTGATAGCCCTATGAGGGTCGCTATGAGTTGGATACCGACTCAACGGCACCTAACAACAACAACAACAACGTGTGTGTGTGTGTGTGTGTGTGTGTGTGTGTGTGAAAGCATATTTAGAAAATACTGAAAATCAGATATGTATATTATATATCATATTATTTATATATATATACACACACACAGACACAAACACACACATATACACACACATATATGTACATGTTCCAATTTTTAAAACCACAGAAAAAGGACAGCTAATCAATGGGAAGATGAGGCAGGAGGATAACAGGTTAAAGGCCAGAGGAAGCCTTCGAGACCTTGTCTCAAACAAACAAACAAACAAACAAACAAAAATACAAAAAGAACAGTATGTGGGGGGCCAGAGATGTAGCTCAGTGGTGGAGCAGGGGAAGAAAAAAGAAAAAAAATCAAATGCAGAAGATGGCTGGTTGAAAACATTAATAAAGCTGAAAACCCTATGGCAAGACTGATCAAGAAAACACACATCCACAACCAATACCAGAAATGAAGATGGGCACATTGTACAGATCCTACAAATATAAACAATACAAAGATATTACAAACAACCTATGCCAACAGACAATTTAAATAAAATAGCCTTTTTAAAAAACAAGTTAACAAAACTGATGCAAGAACAAAAACTGGAATAATGTTGTATCTACTGAAGAAACTATATAACTAAAAATCAGATGCCACACTGGTATGGTTGCAGGCCAACAATATTTACAGGAATAAAAATTATATAGCACTCATGAAGGGAAATTTTATAATCCTGGCATGTAAACTAAGAATCTGTAGCACACAATGAAGCAGAAATACATGATTTATGAGGAGAAAAAGCAACCAAAATTGACCAGAAATGACACAGATGTTAGAATTGGGAAATAAAGTGATTAGCTATTAAAACTGTATTTCATATGATCAGGAAGTTCACTTAGCACAGAAAATACAAAAAGGCAACCAAACTAAACTTTTGTAAATGAGAGCTACAGTGTTTGAGACAAAAAATACAGTAACTAGTATTAATAGACTGGAAGAAAAAAAGATTAGTGAACTTGAAGACAGGGAAACTAGTCAATTGAAACATACAGAGAAAACACGTCAATAACATATACTTAAGGAAGAAGGGATAACCACACAAACAAGTTCTAAGATGCAAGAAGAACTGAGAACACATAAATTGTTAATCATATGGATAAACATTAAGAAAAAAGTAATAATGTCTTCTTTGGCAGTAAAAAATAAGATAGCTGGATTATTAGTCAATAACAATATATAAGATTAATGAGGCAGAAGAAATTAAAATTAAGAACAGAAATAGAGCACACAACTTTTATATCAGTGGAAATAACTGTAAAAGAATTAAATCTTGGCTGGGCACCATAGATACACACCTGTAATCCCAGTGATTTAGGAGACTGAGGCAGGAAGAACCCAAGTTCGAGGCCAGAAGCAGCCATGCAACTTAGACTCTGTCTCAAAATAAAAAAAAAAAATCTAAAAAGGGGGTCAGAGTGTAGCTCAGAGGTAGAGCACTTGTCTAGCATGTGCAAAGCCCTGGGTTCAACTCCCAAGCACTGCAAAAGAAGAGGAGGAGGAGGAGGAGGAGGAGGAGGAGAAGGAGGAGGAGGAGGAGGAGGAGGGGGAGAAAGAATAGGAAGAAGAAGAAAATAATCAAATCTTCATTTTCCAAAGATGGATGTCTACAGTGCAAGATTGAAAAAAATAATCAAGAAATAACAACTTATTTAGAAATATGGAAATAATTACAAAAAATAGTTAAGAGTTAAAGTAGATGATTCTGAATCATTGGCTTAAAGTTGAATTGGAATGAGACTGCTATCTTTCATTTAGAAGAGTTAACAGTCAGGCAGTCTATAAAATAAAATTATTCTTAAATTAATTTTTCAAAAGCTAAAAAGTAGGTAGCCAGGTGATTTAAAGATCTTATGTTAGAATTACAGGTTACCATGAAAATTAGTTTCTCTAGACTATGTACTGAAAAGAGTAGGAATTTCTTCTTCAAAATTCTGCTGTCAACTAGAGACAAAGTTTTTGAGTTATTTCTTCTTAAATTTCCATCCAGAGTTTGTTTAGAAGGTCATTGTAGAATCCTGTATCTGTTAGAGCATCAACCACCAAAAAGTGAGTTTATTTCCTATGCTTGTCATAGAAAATTGATTTTGGCCGGGCACCAAGGTGCTTGCCTGTAATCACAGTGACTCGAAAGGTGAAGGCAGGAAGATTACAAGTTTGAGGCCAAAGGCAGCTTATGTATAACTTAGTAAAACTCTGTCTGGAAAAAAAAAGGGGGCAGGGGGCTAGTAGTGCAGCCCAGTGGTAGAGCACTTGCAAAGTATGTTCAAGGCCCTGGGTTCAACTTTGAAGTACTGCAAAAGGGGAAAAAAAAAAAAAAAAAAAAAAAAAAGAACTGAGTTTGGTCTATCTTGCCAATTAATTCCAACTATAAACTCACTGTAAAATTACTTACTCATTAGGAAAACATCTTACTCTAAGTCTAGAAATTATCTCTTGTTGGTTGTACACACAAGTAAAATATAGAGGTGTTTATGGCAGATGTCTATTTTTAAAATAAAAATGTGTAACTTGTTTTTCCCAAAGGGGATAAGAATATAGTATAGGTTGAATATCCCTATCTGAAATGCTTAGGACAAGAAGAGTTCTAGATTTTGGAATATTTGCATACATATGAACGAGATATCTTGTGGATGGGACCCAAGTCTAAATATGAAATTCATGTATGTTTCATATACATCCAATACACACTAAAGGTAACTTTAGACAATATTTTTAGTGCACATATGTTTTAGTGCACTCATCCAGTTTGCAAATTTGAGGGCAAATCCCAGGACGTATGGAAATTTCTATTTGTGGTATTGTGTCAGAACTAATCAGACTTTTGAGCATTACAAGTTTCTGATTTTTGAATCAGGGATATCAACATATATTAAGGAACATCAAATACTAGAATAGACACAAAAAACACCAAAGAGAAAATAATAGTGAAAAAGAATCTCAGAACCTTGAAGGCAATGCATAAATGATTGCTATCAATGAAATACTCTTTGTTCTGACAGTGTTACATGTTTTTGCTGAGCTGAAAAAGTAACAACTAGTGCTTGGGGAAGAAAATGAAATAAGTTGGAGCAGAAGAGAAAAACTTTTATGGACTTATTTTTGCCCAAAGCAGTGATAAGTAACCTTTGGCCATTACAGATTAGTGACATGGTCATTTCAGAAAGTACTTACTCATATGATGGAGACATTAAGAACATATACAGACGAACGAGAAGATAACTTCTCCAGGCTTCTAGAGCAGGTCAGTGTTAAAAGCTAGAAATACAAAGATTTCCTGGTAGGCTAAAGTTGGCACAAAGTGGCTTTCTCTTGGAAGACAAAGATAATTGGCAATGATATAACACCATATTGTGTTAAGCGCACTGCCCCGAAAGACTATGATACAGCTGAAGTGTGATGCTGTCAGCTATGTGCACTGCCTGAAGTACTTAAGGGCTGCTACTCACAATGCTATTCCTCATAAACTATAAATTTCTGGGGAAGAGGATGGAATCTAGCCCCAGACTACATGTACCACCAAGCTGATGTGAAGAGGAAAAAGCAAGCACATGGATGGTGTAGGCCAGTATAAAGCAGAATAGTTTTTTAGGAATAGGAATATAGAATCTCTCTCCTGATTCTCAGCAGTGTGGTGAAAAGAGAACAGGGTATCTTGAAGATCTAGAGCTTTAGGGTTAATGTATATAATCTGCCAATTTTTAAAAACTTTTAATACTTAAAATATAATTTATAATATTACATCACAAAATGATGAAGCTAATCATATTTTGCCGATAAGGACTGACTAAACAGCTTTCAAAGTTATTCTCAATTTAAAAATTTTTTTAAAATACTGAAATTGGATAAAGTAGTACATGGACCTAGAACGTTAGCTCAAAATACTAAGCCTTCAGTTTTGGGGAAATATTAAAAGACTAAGGATCACAAAAACCAGTATCACCAATCTAAAGGGGAGGGGAGGGTAAGCAACACCAAATGAATGAAAAAATGGCTTTTTTTTTCCTAGATAAGTTCTCATTTTTGATGTTCCTTACTGGCTTGGAGGGCATTTACCAGTTACCATATGAAATACTAACACAAACTAGGACTAAGATGATTTCAGTCATGCATAATTTGGCAGGTACATTGCTAATGAATGAATAGCTTTGCAAAAGACAATTATGAAGCCGGGAGCCAGGGCACATGCCTATAATCCCAGTATCTTGGGAAGGTGCAGCCCAGTGGTAGAGCACTTGCAAAGTATATGAGAGGCCCTGTACAACCCCCAAGTGCAAAAGGAAAAAAAAAAAAAAAAAAAAGAAAAGAAAAAAAGAACCTACAATAACCAGAAGTTCCCTATCACTATCTTTGCTAAAAGATACAACTTTTGCACAAGACTGCCACCTGATATTGCTTCCACACAATTTCACATAAAAGAATTTGCCTAATCACATGCCCTCCACCTTAGATGCCAGTGAGTATGAGAATATAATCTTTCTGGCATCTACTTTGGGTTGTCAAGATATGTATGGGAAATTATCAAAAGTCAGGAAAGCAATAAAAAAATACTGGGTGGCCACAAATCACAAATAACTATTTCATTATGTCATTGTTATTTTGTGTTATAACACAAATTCTCTATAGCAAATGTGAAAATAAATGATTTATCATCATAGTTATTTTACAAAAATGCAGAAACCATTTGTTGTTCTAACTCGTGATTTCCAAATCAATAAAATATTAATATGTTTACACAAGTATGTGAAGAGTATTTAAAAATACAATTTGTTGTACGTTAAAAATTACTAATAAAAAGGGTAAAAAAATACAATTTCTGGTAATACAGTTTTACAAAAAAGAAGGGTAAATAGGTCTAGGTCTAGTATTTTTAATACAACTAAAGTAGATTTAATTATTAAAACTATTATTTCATAATATCATATTCCAGACCACTTAAGGAGAGCCAACTTCCAATCTTAACCAGTTTTTTTAATGTGTATATAAACTATATTATATGCTTTCTTGTTTAATAAATAAGGTACATAAAATGTAATACAATTGTTCCTTAATGCCTCAAAGTCACCATTACAAACAGAATGCAGTGATTGTGATTAGCTTAAAGACTATTTCAGCAATTATAAATTAACCAGCTCTTTGACTCAATTTTCTAAGACTCTGATTTATAATGTTGCTGTCTTCTAAACCAAAAGGCCCTCTGTACAGCAGTTGGCCCCCAAACTGGATGCTGTCCTATCAGCATTTTCTTGAAAATAGCCAAATACCAATTCTTACTCAATATTTATTCTCTCTTCGACAGTCCATCATCTGTCATCTCCTTTACATAGGTTTCCAATGCTATCTAAAGAAATAAAGATGGCAATAGAGTATGCTAGGATTTAAAGTTTTGGCAATCTGATTTAAGAAACCACTATTTTTATGACATACACTGTACAAAAAGAGAAAAACTGCTTACTGCATACAGATTAAAATATAGAGTGAGACACTCTATTCCTTTAAAAAAAAATAGATCACAAATTAGAGACCAAACTGTTGGACTTAATGATTTTTTAAAAATTACTCTGGAGTTTCTATATATGCAGATAATTAGCTGCAAATTATCAGATGCCCATGGGAGGTACCAAGTTAAAGAGGTACCAAATTAAAATCTGTATGAAAATTGTTCAGCTTGCTGCTATCTTGGACTTCTGATATTAAAAGTGCTCTAATCTACTTAACAGGATGGAAACTATTTTCTTATTTCTATTGCCAAAGGTTTTAATTAAAAAAAATTTATAACCAGGGCTAAACCACAACTATAGTAATCATATGATCTTTGGCATCCATCCCTGTCATCCAACATGACCTTTCTTATGAGGATTTCAATTCCTTTCCAGATCTAAACTTACAGCATCTGTATTCTCAGCTACTCTTTGACTCGTGATAATTGCCAGGCTGATCGAATTTCAGACATCATAACAGATGATAAGGTAACTGTATAAAGACAGAGAAGCTTTATTTAGCATTCACATGTATTATACCACATGTTGCTTCCTAAATGTCACATTCTCCTTTTGAGAACAGAAAAGAAATCTTGGGATAGGACATTTAATAAATTCTGTCTCACTAGCTATGTGATACTTTGCAAAGTTTAGTATTTGTTATAATTTCAAATACAAAAAAGCAAATTTTAGAAAAAAAAATTAAAGCACTCAGGTTGAAAGAAAAGCCCCCCATTTTTAGTATATGGTATATGTACTTTTGTGTAAATTCTAAATTTAGATGCATGTTAAGTCTATGATACTCTGTTGGCTTTGAACAGAGGGAAAGAAGGCCACTAAGGCAAGAATGATATAAAGCATGGTTTAGAGAGACAGAGAAGCCAAAAGGTCCAAATAGGTTCTTATGAACTATATTACGCCTTTAAAGTTTCTGTGTATGCTGCTTTGTTTAGGGGAGGTGGTAGGTAATGGAATAGGTGAGGGGTACAATCATGTTTGCATTTGGGAAAGATGACTCTAGCTTTAATGTGGAAAAAAAAAAACTGGAATGAGGTAAAATAAACATGGATAGTGTTAAGCCAATTAAGAAATAATCACAGTAGTTAATGTGAGAGAGGCAGGAACAGGATGAAGGCAGAGAAGATAGAAGGGTGTAGATTCGTAAGACATTTAAGACATAAATTGTCAGGATTTGGGGGATGGATTGATATGTACATAAGGAAGAGAAAGATGTCAAAGATGAACCTCAGGTTTCTAACATGCACAATCCAGTAGATGGTGGTGCCATTCACCAAGGTAAGGAGCACTACAATACGACTGAGTTTTAGAGGGAAAACTCGTATATTCATAGTTAATTTTAGGTGTAATCAACTTGAAGACATCTGTAACAAATACCTTTTGTTTGTCTCTAGATCTACTCACTACCCTTTACTGTATAGATTACCTGTATCAGCAGGTAACCTTAATCTCTGGCTTCCCTTGAGTTCAGTCAATAGAGACCCTTGGTGTTATGGTTTGAATATAAAATGTCACTCACAGGCTCAGGGTTTTAAGGCTTGGTCCCCAGCTGGTAGTGCTATTTAGGAGGCTGTGAAACCTTTAGGATGTGGGACTTGGGGCAGACCCTTGAAGGTGATGGTCAGTCCCCATTTTTAGCCTTGCTTGCTCTGTTCTTGTCTGGTGTGGTGTGAAGAGCTCTCCTCAGCCATATGTTCCCACTGCCATGATGTTCCGCCCAAATGAACAGGGCCAAGAAACTGTGGACCAAATTGCTGAAACTGTGAGCCAAAATAAGCCCTTCCTTCCTGAAGTTGTTTCTGTCAGGTATTTTGGTCACAGCAATGAAAAAGCTAATATACCTGGCAGTGATCAGAGAGAGACAGGATAGTGAGGTATTTATTTCCTTGGCTTCTTCTCTGTGAGTTGCCTTGGGCTAAGTCCTTCAACAAAATGTATCCTTTCAAAAGAGTCTCTTTAAAACTCTCTTCTGAGTACCAGTGACTACTTCCTTTACTGCCTGGATTACAACCTTACCTCTTAAGGTTCTGCTGCATTTCAACCCCACATGTTTCCTGACAGATGAGAAATAGTGATACTGACATTCAGAGATACCCCATCCAGAAAGATATTAAGAAGGCAATTATGTCTGAAACTTACAGGAGCAACTTGGCTAAAAGGCATACTTATGATTCTTCAGTGCTTATAAGTATGGATAAGATTATTTATAAAGTAAGTAAAACATAGGCTAGGCACAGTGGCAATGCTTATAATTCCAGAGAGTCAGGAAGTAGAAGCAGGAGGATCACGAGTTTGAGGTGAGACACAGCCTGCTCAACAAGACCCTGGCTTAAAAATAAATAAATAAATAAATAAATAAATAAATAAATAAATAAATAAATGGCTGGGTTGCAACTCACTGATAGAAACCTTGGAAAGTATGAGCAACAGCCTGGGTTCAAACCCCAAGTACCACCAAAAAGAGAGAGAGACACACACACACACACACACAGAGAAGGGGGGGGAGGAGACTCTAGTACAAAAACTTGAGGTGTGGGAATATGTAGGCAGTTAAGAATCAGAAAGAATTACAAACGTTAAATAACGATGGGACCAATTAGCAATTGGAGTTAAAAAATCCAAAGATTCATGTTTTGTCAGGAAGGATTATAGATATGTTTTTTACTCTTTAAATGAAGGATGTATAGTAAGATATTTTATTGCTATAATTTATTCAATACTTCATATGAAACACATGTGCTGGTAACTACTTTATCAATACAACCTCATAATAAGCATAAGACCACATTAGTTTGGCAATATACCAGAAGAATGCAAGTACTTGCCATGACCATATGATTAAAAGCAGAATAAACACATACACACATTCACAAATTCAGAAATTTATGTATTTGTATCTCTACCTCTATCCTTAAGGGAGACACATACAAGAATGCTTATTGTAGCACCAGAAAAAGCCCACAATATCTAATTTCCAATAAAAATTACTGGACATGCTAAGAAACATGAATGTCTAACTTGAAACCAGAAGAAAAATAAGTCAATAGAAAGAAATGACAAAGATGATGAAGTTAGCAGATAAGAACATCAAAACATGAACATAATGAGAAAAATGAAGATATATACATCTATAACTAAATACATGTTGTTGTTGTTAGGTGCCCTCGAGTAGGTATCTGACTCATAGAGACCCTCATAGGGTTTTCAATGGCTGACTGTTTCAGGATTGCCTTGGGAGTGGATTGCCAGGCCCTTCTCCCAACTAAATACATAGAGATTAAAAAATATATACATGTGAGATTTTTAAAGTCACTGGACTGTATACTATAGAAGAAAAGATCATTAATCTTGATAATCTAGCCCAGAGAGGAAGGCTGAAAAGGCTATGGGTCAGAGAAGCACATGAACTTCCAGATACACACACACACACAATCCCACACCAAATGCATAGCACATATTGATGAAAACCAGTAATAAAGAGAAAACCCTTAAAAAGCAAAATTTTCCACTATAATATAACAGATTGGAAGTTTCCTCCAAGCAACTCAGTGAATGGGAAGTCAGCATAACAAAAGAGACTATATTTTGAGGAGAAAGAATCAAGGAAGAGTTGACAGGACAACTAAAAGGTATGGAAAACCAGAAAGATGATGCAGAGAAAAGTAGGAAACAATCCTCAATGCCAACTCCAGATTCCCCATAGTGTGGGAGGGGCACCTGCACCATAAAGTAAGCCAGGCAGCCCCTGTGCCAACAGATCTAGCCACAGAAGAAACCTGCAGTTCTTAAAGCCTTAATCCCAGTGAGGGCATGTGGTATGGTAGTGCATGGCGGGCTAGAAGTAGAGAAGAAATCCATTCTCTTGCTTCTCATTATCACAGACTGCCACAGCCAGGGGCTATCTTGAGAGGGGGCTCATTGATTGAGACTGAGCTACTCTGGGAATGAAAATAAGGAACAATCACAAATCAGGGAGCCTGGGGATACTGTGCTACAGGGTCTGAGTGAGAGACAGCCATGAGAAGCAGCTGTTGAGATGGGGAGGGTCTGACGCAGACCTTCTGAGAAATTAAGCAGCAGTGGAGCTTAGGCTATGGAGGGTAGGGTGGTAGGTAGCACTTCCTGCTGTGGTGAGGAGGAACCCCGCTATTTGTAGATTATAGGTTGGCAAATGCTCAGCCTCTGGAGCCGCCTCCCTGCCATGTGTGTTTTGCTGCTGTCTAGGACTGAGGGGTCTGAGCCCAGGGCCAGGGGATAGCGCCATGTCTACACGCCTCTCCTTCCCGCAGGATGGTTTACTGCTGTGTGGAGTCTGAAAGCACTGAGACCAGCAGGCACAGTACAGGGATGCCTTTGTTTCTCCCTCTCCTGTGCAGTTCTTAGCACTCTGTTGGTTTCCCTGACTCTCTGGTTCACTAGGGGGGACTCCTTGGCTTGGATGGTTGCCACCCATGGGTACATAAACAGGTGACCCTCTGCAGTGAGTGGGAGCCTGTGTGGCCTGCAGGACAGAAAGTTAATTGGGGCCACTAATGGCTCGCAGTACCCAAAAGGAAGGAACCCTGATGTGGACAACTGAACCTTGACCAGCTCAGGCCTCAACCCACATACAGTATCAACCTATACAGTGGGAATAGGAAGGAACTACAATAGACTCAAGCTATGACCAAATACTGCCCCCACAGCATACATATAACCTGACTGATTCCAATATTAGAAGACCCAGAGAAAAGCTTCCCCAATACTTTTTCTTTTTAAAAACTTTTTTCGTCATATTTTTAGTATTATTTTTACTTTATTTAAAAAAAATATTTGCCGGGTATGCTGGCACATGCCAGTAATCCCAGTGACTTGGGAAGGCAGAGGCTAGAGGAATCACAAGTTAAAGGCCAGAGGCAGCTTGAATAACTTAATGAAATCCTAACTCACAATAAAAAGTAGGCTAGTAGGAAATAAAATAAAAAGCTCAGTGGTAGAGCACTTGCAAAGCATGTGTGAGACCCAGCATTCAACCTCCTAGTACCACACATTAAAAAAATCTTTTACATTTTTAATTTTTTATTCCTCTTTTTACCTTTATCTAATTTTAATTTACATATTTTTCTTTGTCATTTATCTTTTTCTTTTCTCCTCTTCTTCATATTCTTTTCTTTTTTCCTTATTTTTTGTTTCTTATGTTTAAACTTCCCCCACGTCTGCCAGCTTGTCTAGGCTGTGGGGGCTTGCATGTTACTGTGATGTTGAAAGCCATGCCATCAGTATTTTAGATAGCAGCAGGGCCACCCATGGTGGACACCTTTCAGCTAAGCTTCTAGACTATGAAAGAATAGGGAGAAGGACCTGGCAGTCCACTCTTGAAATAATTAGTCATTGAAAACCCAATGAAGAGCAGAGAAGCATTGTCAAATAAATATGTTGTTAGTGTTAGGTGCCATCTGGTCAGGTCTGACTCATAGTGACCCTACATACACTCCCTGACACTGTGGTATGCCCAGCACTCAGTGCTTCTCTACTGTCATAAGGTTTTCAATGGCTGTTTTCAGGATTGTTTCAGAAGTGGGCTGCCAAGTCCTTCTCATATCTTGTGGTGCTGGGGATCAAACCCAGGGCACCAGAGTGCACAGAGCAGCACTCTACCGAATGAGTTAAACCTTAGCCTACCAAGTAAATATAGTGACAGAAAATGAGCCCCCCCTCCCCCAATGCTGGAAGGCATTCAAGAAACGATTAAGGAAGAGTTGCATCCTCAAAGTAGTGTCAACCTTAACAATGGGAATGTAGTAAAGCCCCTGGGATCTCCTTTTGCTGATGTGACATGAGTCAAAATGAGAAGAAACAGTGACTGCAACAATGGGCTCAAACAAAAAAAGATCGTGTGCATGGCACAGTATTGGATAGTGTTTCATTCTGCTGCATTTAGGGTCACTATGAGTAGGATTCAACTCAAAGGCACTTAATAAACAACATATTTAACCTTCCTTTTTCTTTTTTTCCCTTTCCCTGAAACCTCCCTTCATTTCATTCTTTTACTATTATTACTTTTACCTTTATTAGTTTTTCACTTCATAGTTTATTCTACATTATTTTTGCCACTTTCTTGTCTATGGTTATTGGTAGTACAGTTGTCTTTTTCTTTTTTTTTTTTAATTGTATTTCTGTATCTGGTTTGCTTGGTGTTGCTGTTACATTGGTTTGATTTCTCCTCTTTAAGAATTCGGGGATTGAGCTCTCAAGAAAAGTCTATTCACTAAGAAGATCCCCATATAAAACTGGAATAGATATCCACCCCAACAGATGGCACAAAGTGCAACATAGAAATACAAGAAATAGCCAGGCATGGTGGCATATACCTGTAATCTCAGTGACTCAGGAGGCAGAAGCAGGAGGATTATGAGTTTGAGGCCATAGGCAGCCTGAGTTACTTTGTGAGATTCTGTCTCAAGAAAAAGAAAAATGGGCTAGGGGTATAGTTCACTGGTGGAGTACCTAATAGATCAATAAAAAGCAATGAGATTGAATCAGTAATAAAAACTCTCCCAACAGAGAAAAGCTCAAGCCTAGACAGATTGACTGCTGAAATCTACCAGACCTTTAAAGAAAAACAAACATTAAATGCTCCTCAAACTAAAGTCAAAAGAGAAGGAATACTTCTAAACTCATTCTATGAAGCCAAGTATTCCCTTTATACCAAAACCAGATAAGGACACAACAACACAAAAAGAAAACAATAGACCAATATTCTTGATGAACATGAAGGCAAAAATCCTCAGTAACATACCTTCAAAATAAATTCAACAATGCATTAAAAAGATCATACATTATGATCAAGTTGGTTTCATTCCAGGGATGCAAAGAGGGTTTGACATATGCAAATTAATAACATAATATGGTTCACAAAAATCACATGATCACCTCAGTAGATGTGGAAAAAGGTCTTGAATAAATTCAACATCCTTTCATGATACTCCGCTAAAAAACCTAGGTACATAAGGTATATAAGGATCATACCTCAACATAATAAAGGCTATATACAACAAACCCAAAGCCAATTATTATGCTGAATGTTGGGGGAAACTGAAAACATTCCCTCTACAATCAGGACGGAGACAACCACACTTTTCCAGCCATTCTTATTCAAGACAGTGCTTAAAATTTTAGCCAGATGAATGAAACAAGGGAAAGAAATAAAAGGGATGCAAGTAGGAAAGAAGTCAAATTATTCATGTTTGTAGATTATATGACTGTATACTTAGAAGATTATATGACTGTATACTTAGACTGTATTATATGACTGAATACCTAAACACTCTAACAGAAGTCTCTTAGATCTAATAAATACTTTCAGCAAAGAAGCAGGATACAAAATTGACAAAGACAAACCAGTAACTTTTCTATATACCGATAATGAATTCACTGAGAAGGAAATTAGGAATAGAATCCTATTCACAATAGTGTTGAAAACAAAAACAAAACCCATAAAACCAAAACAAACAAAAAACTCTAGGAATAAATCTAATCAAGCAGGTAAAAGACATCTACAATGAAAATTATGAAACACTAAAATCAAAGACATTAGAAGATGGAAAGACCTTTCATGTGCATGTACTGACAAAATGAAAATGGCCTTATTATTCCCCATCAAAATACCAAAGGCATTCTTCACAGAACTAGAAAAAACAATCTTAAAATTCATATGGAAGCACAAAAGACCCTAAATAGTCATAGCCATCCTAAGC
>VMDO01008593.1:0-82889 GCA_007922755.1 Pedetes capensis
CAAGTTACCAGAACAAATAGATAACAGGTATTTATATCCTCCTTATACATTTTTTGTGACAATTATAAGCATTGAACCAAGTAAATAAAAGTAATAATTCTAAAATTAAAGTCTATATATTGAGACCATTTTCCATACAGATTTCTATTTCTCCCCTCCAGGATTTAGTAAGAGCCACATAGTCCTAATTACTTAATGTAGTTTATTAGCTACTCCATTAAAATATAAGCTTTATGAGTACAGGGATCATTTCTGTTTGTTTATTTGTTTGTTTATTTTATTGATATAATCTAATGGTTAGAAGAGTACCTGATATTTCCTTAATAAGGATGCAATTGCTCAGGAAATTGCAATAAGAATAGATAAATGGGATTATATGGAATTAAAACGCTTCTATACAGCAAAGGAAACAATCAACAGAGTTAAGGAAGACCCCACTGAATAAGAGAAAATATTGGCATCCTACACATCTGACAGAGGAATAATTTCTAGAATTTACAAAGAACTCAAGACAGCAAGTCCCAAGACAACAAATACTGCAATACAAAAGAGGGGAAAGGAACTGAACAGACAGTTATCAAATAAAGAAGTTCATAAGGCCATGAGGCACATGGAAACAATGCTCAGTATACCTAGCCATTAGGGAAATGCAAATCAAAACAACTCTGAGATTCCACCTAACTCCAGTAACAATGGCCAAGACCAACAAAACAAACAACAAATTCTGGCAAGGTTGTGGGGAAAAAGGAACCCTCTTACACTGTTGGTAGGACTGTAAATTGGTTTAACTATTTGGAAATCAATATGGAGTTATCTCAGAAAACTAAAAGCTGAACTGCCATACGGCCCACATATATCACTACTGAGAATATACCCAAAGGGAGACGAATACAACAGAGACACCAGCATCTCCATATTCAATACAGCACTTTTCACAATAGCAAGGATATGGAATCAACCAAAGTGTCTGTCAACAGAAGAATGAATAAAAAAAACTATGGGACATATACACAGTAGAATACTACTCAGCAATAAAAAATGAAATAATGTCATTTGTAACAAAATGGATGGAAGTGGAGAACATCATCTTACGTGAATGAACACAAACTCAAAAAGAGAAATATCATATATTCTCACTCATGTGGGAGCAGAATCATATTTAAAAGAGGAAAACTTCTATACATAAGTTGATATATAAAAAATGCACAATTAAACAGCATAGAAGTGACAATATAAAAAGTAGAAAGGAGGAGGGAGGGAACTAGCAGAGGGAAGCAAAGATTACAGAAGATGGGATGGGGACAAAGGTCAATGTGGAGGGATGAATGGGGAGAGGCCAATCTCAAAGTAAACAGTGCAACTTCATGAGAATGCTGGAAAAATAGGGGACTATAACCCAAATAAGCATTTGAGTTTTACTACAGTCAGCCGTAAAGCTACATAAACTTTGTGGGTTGATGAAAGTGTTGCCAGAAGTGATGTAAAGGATGCATAATGAAAAAAGCCAATGCCATATTACTCTGTACCCCATCATCATTTACAAATAAAGGGAAAAAAAGAGTACCTGATATTTAGTAGGCACTCAATGAATATTTGTTGAATGAATGAATAATTATTTCCTGAGGGACAGATTTTATTAACAGAAGACATTTCTACTCATCATAATACCAACCCTGCAAAATAAGCATATTATCTTTAAGCAATATAGAAACTGAAACTCAGAGAGTTTAGCAAATTACTGAGCATCATAAACTAGAGCTGAGATTAAATTTAGGTCACTCTAACTTCCAATGTTCAGTGCTTTTTCACTACACAATGAAACTTTATCTAGAGTTTCATTTTCCTTCCTTTATTTTTATCCTATTGACATCTAAAATCCATCATAGTCTCAAAGGACAATAGATTCAAGAAAGGTCCCATGAGGAAGGGAAGGAGGAAGTACTTAGGTGAGCCCAACTATACCTTCAGGAAAATATAGGTTCCAGCTCTTTAACCAGTCCCAAGGATCTTGGAGGCACAGCTAAGAATAAATCACCTAAATTCCGAACCAGAAGTGTGTCCAACCCACCTAGTCAGTTTACTTACATCTGACACAGAAGCCATCAGTGCCCTGGCTCCAGCTCCAGCCATTCATGGCTCAAACAGGGATACAATTTCTCTGGTATCCCTGTCTCTGGCTTGCCTGAAACAGAGTTGGCACTCTTAGATGAATGTCAGGCAGAGCATATCAAGGAAGCTGTCCCCACTGGACACAAGTGAGTCTGTTTACCAATAGCTGAATCAACCAGAGTTCTGTGTACAGGTTTATTTGTTCCACTGGAGAAGTATTGGGCAAGCTATGGTGGGACGTCTCATTCTATTCTTTTATCCATTCTAGGAAGATCTCACTAGTTCTGTTCTTCAATGGGGCTCAGCTTCTCCTTTCTACATCATAAGTGAGATCTGAGGCTACAAGAAGATTGATATTATGCAGGTTTTCTTCAGTTCTCTCCTGAAAGTTTTTCTGAACCAGGAAGTATCCAGGCTCTGCAGCCTCAACACAACATATACTTCCTTCAGGTCTTGATTTTCCTCTGGGTAACTCAGGGAAGATTTCCCTCATGTGAAGCATTCATGAGACAGAGGACCTCAGGGAACAATACTTCTATAGGGCAATACAATGGTTATAGAAGTTTTAGGAGAGTGGGACAGCCAGGCAAATGATTAGCAAAGGGACTCTTCTGGGGAAATTCAGGGTGTGTGTGCAGGCAGGAACAACAGAGAGCCTGGGTGCCAGCCATGGAACACCAGCTGCTGCAATGTCTCCCACCTGAGAGAAGACAAGGTAGCAGCTTTTCTTCCCATCAGTTTCCAGAGGTTCTAAGGGAAACCCAGCCATCCCTTTTATCTCTGCTCCTGTCCTTTCCCAATCCTCTTCACCACCACCACACAACAAACAATTGTCGGAGGCTTCTAGTAAAATTGGAGTTCTGCAAAAAGGCAGATACTGAGAAAAGTACGAACTCTAGTGGTGAATGGAAACTTCAGGAAGAATGATCTTTGTTGAATTCACATACTCATTCATGTAACCAGTTGTCCCAAAACACATATAAATAGCTTAGTCTAGACAGATACTGGGTTACTTGCTATAGTGGAGGTGAACAAGAGTTAATACTCTGCAGGAGTTTAAAGACTGAGATATAAACTGGTAATCACAATACCTGAGTAATTACAAATGTTAAAGGACATAAGAAAATAGAGATGGCTAAGCCTATCAGGAAGCATCACGTGGCAGAACTAAAATTTGGGGATCAGAAGGAATCAGACAAATGGAAGACAGGGTGTGTGCAGGCAGAAATGATGTTGCATGCAAAGGCATGGAGACACAAAACTGAAGAGATACATTCTATAAATAGTAAGAAACTCAGCATTGCAGCAGAGGAAGGAAAGATAATGTGGAGGATCAAAGATTACACTTAAGACATAGCTTGTTTTATAAGCTTCGTTGAAAATATAATTTTCTAGAAAATTATAATTATAAAGTTTTTTTTTTTTTCAGCACAGGAGGGTTGATCCCAGGGCCTCCTGGGTGCTAGGCAAGTGCTTTACCACTGAGCAGCACCCTGCTTTTTGAATTTTTATCTTGATATGGAGTCTACATTGCACAGGCTGCTTTTGCCCTCAAACTTGAGAAACTCCTGTCTCACTCTCCCAACTCCCTGGGGTTACAGGCATGCACCACAGCAACTGGATATAATTGCAAAGTTTCTTAACTGAAAAATCACACATTAGTTCTAAGTCAGTTTATTCATCTTGAATGAATAATGGGTGCATAAATGGCATTTAAGACATAGTCTTGTGAGACAAAAATAAGAAAATGAATGTAAGGCACAAAGCATAAATCTATTACATACTCACTAAACACTGCCAGGTTCATTATTCTTATGGTCATTCTTTTTTTTCTTTTTCTTTTTTTTTTTTTCTTTTCTTTTTTTTGCAGTACTAGGGGTTGAACCCAGGGCCTGGACCACTGAGCTGCACCCCCAGCCCATTTTGTAGAGTTTTTTTTATTATTTTCTGAGACAGGGTCTCGCTAAGTTACACTGACTATCTCTGGTCTTGAACTTGCGATCCTCCTGCCTCCGCCTCCCCAGCCGCTGGGATTACAGGCGTGCACCACCACGCCTGGCTCCTTATGATCATTCTTATAATCACTATTTTTATTTCAATAGTGTTATTGCTATTATATAAATATGGCTCACTGCAGAAAATATAGAAATCCAGAAAAAGAATATATTTCTTCTTCCTACCATTTGAATTAAATCACCTTTAAATTTCTCATATATTCTTTCAGTCTTTTATAAACACATATTTTCAAAATTAGAAATAAATTCCTCATAGTGAGCAGTATTGTGTTCTTATTTTTTATTAAATATTATGTGGCAATCATTACAGTATAATATTAAATGTTCTTCACATATTACTTCAATGATTGCAACATATTTCCTTAAATACTTGCTTGAATCATTCATTCATCTGCATTAACAACCATTTTGAATCTATCACTGTAATGGTCAGCCTTGAGCAAACTTAATAAACAAAATTGGTGCTCCATCTCTTCTATCAGAAAGAGTTCTTCCAGAAAAATATAAGAATGTTAAATATGTTTTCCAATATTTAAAATTTGATGAAGAAATTTAATCTATGTTTACTTAATTTTTATTTTTATTACTACCAAAATAGAGTAAGTTTCACATGCTTAGCATTTCCAGGAAAATTAAATCTTCATATACTTTGACTATTTTTATTTTGAGGAGATTGTGCCTTTTAAAATTATTTAAATGACTATCAAGTAGAAAAATACTTTATTATTTGTTGCCATTATTGCCAATATTTTCTGTAATTTGTTGTTAATTTTTCTCTTTTTTCTTCTTTCTACATTGGGGCATCGAACCCAGGGCCCCATGCATGTTTTACAAAAATTGTACCACTGAGCCATATCCCCAGCCAAGTTTTAACCTTTGATTTTGGAACAAGGTCTCACTAAATAACACAAGCTGCCTCTAGGCTCAAACTTACCATCCTACTATCTCAACCTCACAAGTGGCTGGGATTTCAGGCATGCACCACCATGCACAGTGATTTTTCCTTCTGTAGGTTATTTTGTATTATTGGTATTTTATTCATAAACATATTCAAGCATATATTCCTCCAAATAAAAAGCAATACATTTCCACTGTGCATAATGTAAAAAATATAAAATATAAATAAGAAATGTAAAACACTTGTAATTATACCACTAAATTATTAACAAAGTAATAGAAGTATAGGCTATGTTCATACATGTATGTGCATGTATAAATTTTCATTTTACAATAAATGACTTACACTAAACTTTCCATTGTATAACCTACTTTATCAATTTAGAAAAATATAAAGGATATTTTCTCATACTATTTGATAAAGAGGATATTTTTCATACTATTTAATATTCTTCTATAACATACTTTTAAATTACTACATAGTATTCCATAGTACAAATATAACAAAACTTATTTAACCAATCTATTAACATTGGTGCCTGCAGCCACAGCCCTGTGGCATCTGATCCCATCAGATCTCAGAAGCTAAGCAGGGTTAGGCCTGGTTAGTACTTGGATGACAGACCACCTGGGAACACTAGATCCTGTAGGCTTGGGAGAAGGACCTGGTAACCCCCTTCCAATCAATCTGCCATTGAAAACCCTATGAATAGCAGAGAAGCACTGACAATAGTGTTTCACCTGTTGTACGTAGGGTCGCTATGAGTCAGATACCGACTCGACGGCACCTAACAACAACAACAACAACTAACATTGGGGCTGGGATTTAGCTCAGTTGGTAGAGCACTGCTCTGCAGTCTCTGAGGTCCAGAGTTCAATTCCCAGCACTGCAAAAACAGGAGAAGGACATGGCAATCCACTCCCAAAGCAATCCCAAAACAAGCAGCCATTGAAATCCCTATGAGGGTTGCTATGAGCCGGACACAACTGGATGGCAGCTAACAACAACAACTAACTTTATATATTATCCTCCATTGTTTATTCATTTCGATTACTTTTTATATAAGTAAACCTTAAGCTTAATCTAAAATTGTAGATGTGGAATTGCTAGTTGAGTCTTTGGTATGTACTGTGAAATCTAGTTGTTTGGACGTATAGTGTTTGAATGGTTACATTCTTTTACTTTTACCCAGAATAAATATAATCATATTCTTAAACTTAGAAAAAAATAAAATTGTACTTGCTTTCTGATGACTTTAAAATTTTAAAATAATTTTTAACCACTTGTTTTCAGACCTTTTAAATTGAATGATTATTGCTTTACCTAATTTTCTCTTGGGCAATTTATAAGGATCTCCTGATATTTAGTATGTATTATCTCCATTTGTAATTTATATTTTAGTTTCTAATTTTCTTAGGCATCAAAGATTTAGGCCTCAGATAAATGCAGAAAATCCTTCACTAGAACTCAGAAGGTATTTGGAACCCAACAAATGTGGCTGAATTCCAGATCTGCCACATGTTGTAGTAGCACATGCCTGTAATTCCAACAGGTATGATGCTGAAGAAGGAGGATTGTATGTTCAAGGCAAGCCTGCGCTACATATGGATACCCTATCTCAAAAAATAAATAAAATCTGCCACTTAATTATTGTTGTTAGGTGCTGTGGAGTTGTGTCCGACTCATAGCAACTCTGTGTACAACAGAATGAAACACTCCTGGACACTGTGCCATGCCCTTAAGTTCTTTGAGGTCAATATCCTCACATAGGAAATAGAGAAATAGAGGACAAAGATACAATGTAACCTATCCTCAATACATGCCAGCCTCTCACTCATAGCTCAAACTCTAACTAGGCAAGAGAGATTCATGAAGATGCTATATTGTTCAATATAATCATATGTATTTCTAGAGTTTTGATAAACTCACACTTATGTGTTCCTTAGTGAAATCATAAGCACTAGACACGTTTCTCAAGAGTTTGGGTGTTTTCGTAGTCATCATTGTCTCCTAAAATGTTTCACTTTATGTCACCATCATGACTCATAATGCTGACTTTGCAAGGCCTTTCTGTATATATTAATATGAAAACTGAGAAATAATGCCTTCATAAGCTGGCACACGTGGCGCAAGCATTCCATCAAAGTTGTTTTTTAACAAAAGTCTCACTGATTCAAAATTCACTTTATGTGTCGTGGTGCATTCCTGTAATCCCAGCAACTCAGGAGGCAGATGCAGGAGGATCACAAGTTCAAGACCAGAGGCAGTCTGCATAATTTAGAGAGACCTTGTTCAAAAAACAAAAAACCAAAAACCAAAAAAAAAAAAAAAAAAAAAAAAAAAAAAAAAAAAAAAAAAAAAAAGGGCTGGGGATGCGGCTCAGTGGTCCAGCACTTGTAAAGCATGCAAGTGTGAGGCCCTGGATTCAACCCCCAGTACCACAAAAAAAAAAAAAAAAAAAAAAAACCACTTCACTTCTGCCCAAATCCTCACTTAACTGTGATGATGATTTGAATCTCACTATCTATCTCTTTCACACTTCCTATTCAATGAAGATAGACCCGATGTCTCATTGCCCCCCCGACTCTCTCGTTGGTTCAAGTTCACTGTTTAATTAGGAACTACCTGCACAAACATGTATTCCCATCTAAAAGCTAGCATAAGGGACAATAGCATAGAGTAGGAAAGTTTCAAAAGTTTAATATTTCAGTAATCCCTAGGCTATCACATGTTGGTCAGCATATATTCTTCAGTAGAGAGTACATGAAAATTTGTCAATGATAACTGGAAAATTCCCTTTATTTCTCATAAATGCAAATGTTTTCATTACCACATGTAAGAATGGTTTCAGAGTTCTATCCCTAAGCTTTTCCTCAGCTTCATCTCTTATGACTCTCTACATGATACTCTATGCTCCAGACACGTTGTTGTTATTAGGTACCCTCAAGTGGGCATCAAGCTCATAGCAACCCTGCATAAACAGGCAAAACATTATTGTCAGTGCTTCTTTGCTGTTCATTGGGTTTTCAATGGCAGATTGATTTTCGGGAGTGGGTTTCCAGGTCCCTCTCCTAAATCTATAACACCTGGTGTTCCCAAGTGGTCTCCCATCCAAGTACTAACCAGGCCCAACCCTACTTAGCTTCGGAGATCTGACAGGATAGGAAGCCACAGGGCTAGGGCTGCAGGCATGCTCCAGATATGCTCCAGACATACTCAACTCCTTTTTCTCCCCAAGTACAATATGATCTCTCTTGCCTGCAAAACTTTGCAAATAATTTCCCATCTTCCTATTTATAACCTTTCTCTAATCTTTACCCAGTAATTTAAGATTTATTTTTTGCTGGGCATGGTCGCACACGCCTATAATCCCTGTGGCTGAGGGTGCAGCTCAGTGGTCCAGTACTTGTAGAGCATGGAAGCGCGAGGCTCTGGGTTCAACCTCCAGTACCACACAAAAAAATCTGTTTTTCCACTTAGGAGACATCTATAAAAACTAGGTCAAGTGCTGCATAAGCATTTGGTTCCCAGTACACACTCCCATCATGCATGGATTTTTCTCCCCACTGCCCTACAATCTGCCAAAACCTAAGACCTGTCTTCATGACTATGAACCAAATGCCTAGAACAGTGAATGGCACATATGTATATATTGATTGAATATTGATTAGCGAGTGGAATACTCTATAGTTTGGGGATTCACAGGAAGTACGTCAGAGGCAGAAGAGAGATCTCTGGGTCTCCATTGCAGGAGCCACATATCCGGCTGCACACCTTTCTTTCTTTTTTCTTTTTCTTTTTTTTTTCTTTTTCTTTTTCTTTCTCTTTTCTTTTTTTTTTATTTTTTGAAGGTTTTCTGGTTCACAATTTATTTTTATTTTTTATTATTTTTTCTCCCTTTATTGGTAAATGATGATAGGGTACAGAGGAATACAGCATTGGCTTTTTCCATTATACAACTATTACAACACTTTTGGTTACACTTTTATCAACTTCCAAAGTTTATGGAGCCTCTTGACTAATATGTAGTAAAATTCAAATGCATATTTGGGTTATTGTTCCATGTTTTTCCTATGTACTCATGAAATTGCATGGTTTAGGTTGAGATTATCCTCTCCCTCTTTATCTCTCTATATTGATTCTCTTCCCCATCCCACCTTCTGCACCTTCATTTCCCTTTGCTAGTTCCCACCCTCCATTTTTCTACACTTTATATTGTCCCTTCTGTGCTCAGTTTAATTGTGCATTTTTTATATGTCAACTCATGTACAGACTTTTTTTCTTCCTTCAGTAAGATTCAGCTCCCACATATGAGTGAGAACATATGGTATTTCTCTTTTTAAGCTTATGATCATTCTCTTAAGATGATGTTCTCCAATTCCATCCATTTTGCTGCAAATGAGATTATTTCATTTTTTATAGCTGAGTAGTATTCCACTGCGTATATGTATCATAGATTTTTTTATCCATTCTTCTGTTCATGGGGCACCTTGGATGGTTCCATATCCTTACTATTGTGAAAATTGCTGCATTGAATATGGAGATGCAGGTGTCTCTGTGGTATGATGACTCAACTCCTTTTGGGTATATTCCCTGTAATGGTATAGCTGGGTTGTATGGCAGTTCTATTTTTAGTTTTCTGAGGTTCCTCCATATTGATTTCCACATGGTTGAAACAATTTACAGTCCCACCAACAGTGTAAGAGGGTTCCTTTTTCTCCACAACATTGTCAGTATTGGTTATTATTTGTTTTGTTAATCTTGGCCATTCTTATTGTAGTTAAGTAGAATCTCAGAGTTGTTTTGATTTGCATTTCCCTAATAGCTAGGGATATTGAGCATTTTTGTAGGTGCTTCTTAGCCTTACAATATTCTTCATGTGAGAATTTCTGTTCAATCTTTTGCCCATTTATGTATTAGATTATTTGTTGTCTTGTGATTTGCTTTCTTGAATTCTTTATAAATTAAATTCTAGAAATTAGGCCTCTGTCAGATGTGTAGGATGTGAAGATTGTCCCCCATTCAATGGGCTCTTCTGTTGATTTTTTCCTTTGCTGTACAGGAGCTTTTTAGTTTCATGGAATTCCATTTGTCTATTTGTGTGATTTCCTGAGCAATTGGAGTCTTATTACAGAAAAACGTTCCTATGCCTATATATTGGACCACGTTTCCTATCTTTTCTTCCAGTAGTTTTCAGGTTTCTGGTTTTATGGTGAGGTCTTTTATCCATTTTGAGTAGACTCTCATGTAAATGGAGAGGTGCAGATCTGTTTTCATTTTCTGCAGGTGGAGATCCAAGTTTCCCAACACCATTTGTTGAAGAGCCTATCTTTTCTCCAATTTTTATGCTTAACTCATTTGTCAAAGATCAGGTGACTATAGATGTGTAGGTGGATCTCTGGGTCTTCAATTCTGTTCCACTGGTCTTCACGCCTATTTTTGAGGGTGCGTATTCTTGGAATATCCAGAGGTTGAAGTCCCAGGATAACTTCATGACAAACATTCACAAGGTCTGAGAAATTAGATCTGACCCTTTTCTCCATATCACCCATTGACTTAGATTGTGGTCCATAGGGATGAAAAGAATCTGGAGGGCACATAAATGTGGCACAAGGACAGTTAGATGTTGAAAATTAGGAAGGGAGAATTTTTATGGACATTTCTGAGTAATTTAGCATTCACTCAAGGAGGTAGTTTAATACTGGGTCATCTCTTGAAATACCATGAATGAATGTGTACTTCCATTAAATACAGTCCTTATTCATAAAGACTGGGTCCTTATCCATAAAGTCTGGGTTCAGTTCCTACTTCCAAATAATGGCTCATTCTTTTGCCACATTCTTTTTCCACTATGTTCTTCACCTTTCACTGAGAGAGAGGCCAACTAGGGTTCACCCTCTTCTCCCATTGGACTGGAGATCTTCTGGCCATGGCTTATGGAAAGGGACTGAAATATGGGGGGCTCAAAGGCATATTATTGGCTCTACTAATCCTTTCTATTGCAGTACTAAATGCTAGGGCTCATACTAGTTGGAAGGAGATTGTCCTAAGCCCAGTTTCAGCCAGAAACTACACCTTCCTTACTGAGGTTGTTCAGTAGTAAGTACTACCCAGCCTAATTCTTCCATATGCTCTTCCTCAGGAAAAGTAACTGGCTCTGAGAGTAGAGAAATGAGTGTCCCCATTTTCTCACACCCTTTAGGAGAAGCACCAATGTAGAGACGTCACCTCCGCAGGACGTGTTACTTCCATATTTTAACCATCAGCCACACATTATCCCACACATTCACCCATACATAGAATTTTAAAGCATTGACTCTAGAGTCAGAACAAAGCCACTAGTACTTTCATGATGAACAGATTACTAAATAATTATACTTAATATTGTTTTATGATGGGAATGTTGATATTAACGCCTACCTCACTTGCTTGTTTTGAGAATTAAATGCAATACTGCAAGTCCACTTAGTAAGGGCATGGTCCATGGTTAGTCTCTGTGTTAGCTATAGTCATGTGCTATTATAGTCATACATGATCACTTTCTCACTCACATGTACTCATATAAGTAGATAGTCATTCAATTTTGCTAAATTTTCTATTGTATTCTAAATATTGAGGCAAATAGAATTCTCTGGAGAGAAAGATCATTGCATCTTTGGAGTGCTTTAATTCACATCACTTATGCTTTCATCCTTGTTTGCATTTTAAGGAATTGCTCTCATATATTCAAGCATACTTTTGTTGCTTCATATTTTCCTCCATTCTCTTTACCACAAGTGTGAGTCTTAGCAAGCCCTACATTGAAACCTGGAGGAATGCAGAAATATTTATATTTCCATATTCTCTTAGCTTCAGAACTAAGAACAATTAACTTTGATATCTCTGTGTCATATAAGGAATCATATCATGGTCATAATTAAATTTTTTCCAGCACTATTCTTGCTTGTCTTCAATAGATAAGACATTCTAACTGACTTCTTCTAGAGGATGAAATGTATCCATAGTGTCCTTGTCCATCCCTACTTTCCCCAAACTTGGGTATAGATATACTCTGCACCGAATTTTCATTTTCAGTTTTTTCAGTAGCCTTCTCAAAACCAGGAAAGGTGTCTGCTGACATCTTACTTGTTGTTGTTGTTAGGTGCCATCAGGTTGGTATCCAATTCATAGCGACCCTCATATGGGTTTCAATGGCTGACTGTTTCAGGATTGCCTTGGGAGTATATTGCCAGGTCCTTCTCCCATTCTTGCGGTGCTGGGAATTGAATTCAGGACCTCAGACACTACAACACAGCACTCTACCAACTGAGCTAAATCCCAGCCCTGACATCTTATTTAGTTCCTTCTTATTTTCCTAGGAGCATTCTTCAGAGACCAGCCAGTATCACTTTGAACCTCTACTGACTCACCATAGTGCATCTGTCCTCTAAGAAAGGAAAATTCTTTAGACATTTGAACTGATAAGAGAAAAGCACACTGCTCCAAAGATTTTTGTATTTTCTGAAGATCATGTCTAAACTTTCCTTAGGCTGCATGGTAGGTATTGTAATGCTAAGTCAGAAAGACAAATGCAAAGACAAGAGAGTATACTTAGAATTCAACTATTTTTTGTCCCTCTCTTCTCCTCAAGAGGGTGACTTACACGCAGTCTGTCCTGACCTTAGCAAAACTCTGTGTGCACTGCCAAGACTATGTACAGTGGATCTAGGCAGGAAGACTAAATCACTATTCTCCTGTACATTCTATTTCTATCTCCACCATATTTATCTCTACTTATGGATAGGAGGTGGATTATTTTCTAACTATTATGTGCAAGATGATGCAACATGGAATTATTCAGAAACCAATGTAAGAACCCTAATTGGGTTTATAAGATAATAGATGTATTCATTTGTTCATTTTGTCTTAAAATAAAGCAATGTTTTACTTGTTCAATGTCCCATTCACAATAAGTACACATGTATGCGTTTGTGTGTATATGTATGTATATATATATATATATGTATATATATATATATGCTGAAACATTTATTCATTGTAGTGAAAATGTAAAATCCTTTTTCTACCATTACTCAAATGTACATACTATGTTAATCTTACAAATGTGAAATCTAAAAATTTGATCTCATAAAAGTTTGGTCAATGGATACTAATAGTTAGGAAAAACAAATTCTGGTGTTCATTTGTTCATTCATTATTTAAAACAAAAAACTCCCTGATTGAACCAAATTCAATTATTTACAAAAAATGAAAGTTATATTTCCACCCTTTGAGAACTTATAGTATTGAAAGCAAATAAGAAATATAGCCTATAATGTGTATGTTGTTGTTCTTGTTAGATGCCATCAAATCAGGGACCAACTTAGTGACATTATGTACAACAGGTGAAACACTATTGTTAGTGCTTCTCTGCTATTCATAGGGTTTGCAATGGCATATTTTTTTTGGGAGTGGATTTCTGGGTCCTTCTCCCAAGCCTACAGCATCTGGTATGCCCAGGTGGTCTCCCATCCAAGTACTAACCAGGCCCGACCCTGCTTAGCTTACGAGTTCTGATAGGATTGGATGCCACAGTAGTACAGCTGCAGGCATAATGTATATAGAATGTTACTTATGCCATAACATTTGGTCTCAGAAAAATTTCTTTATTCCTAATTTATTCATCAAAACACTATGTAAAAAGAGTTCCTTTATCAATATCCTATCATTGATGTTAGGATCAAAAGGGATGTGTGTGCTAACTCAGTTCTGAAACAATGTTTTACTCAGTATACACATGCAGAATGTTTTGCGTGCTGGAATATAAACTACCACAAGCATTCAATTAGCAGGAATGAAGTGAGACACATTTCAGTGCAGAGAGACCAACACAGGAAAGAGTAACCACAGCAAAAGTTGAGAAGACAGAAAGAGGCTTCTGTGGTGACTAGAGGTCACACCCAGAGCCTCACACTCCAGGGAGCCTCAGTCACCGAATGGAGTGGGCACTGCATGCTAAGAACACGATGAAGTAGCAGCTTATGCTGTCTGACAAGTTGTCCACAGCCAAGTGAGTCCTCAGATTCTCTGCCACCTCAAGAAACCATAAAATCTAGAATCAACTGCTAGAAGTATTGCAAGAACAAAGGCTCAGCTGACATACTTATGTCTCAGAGCCTAGCAAAATGTGAATGAAAGGAGATGAAGTAAAGGTCTGAAAAACTGAGGAATCATAGGGCAACTCTATCCAGTTCTTGAGGATCTGAATCAATCTATGTGTGAATAATTGGAAATTGGTGGAAGAGAGTGGATGGGGTAATTTCCTCCTCTTCCTCTTCTTCCTCCTTCTCTTCCATTGCCTTCTCATCCTTTCCATTCATATTCTTTTTCTAAGAACAAGTGGTGAGTTGATACTAATTCTGGAACACTGGAACCACTGGTCTTCATGAAGTGACACTATGGAACCAGAAAACTGGGAAAGAAATCTTTCCCTGAGTAGTGATTCTAAGAGGAAATGGGGAGCCCTGCCCTACAGGCCCACACTCTGCATTGCACAGAACGGTACACTCATGCATGCTGGCACCTGGTGGTGATTTCTGAAGGAGCTGGTATAATTCATTAGAGCCGTAAATGCATAAGCAGTAACAGTGTGCCAATTAGTCTTTCTCTTAACTCTCTGTTTTGAAACAACTAAATAAAGACACTACCAATGAGTGTCATGAGAATTAAAGTTTCAGGGATAATTCAAAGTAAAGATATTCAGAAATATGTACTATTGTCTATACTCATCAGTATAACTATAAAGGACAAAGCAGGATACCTTTATTTTATGGATGCCACTTTAGTCAATTAAACATATATTAAATCATTTGTTTTATAAAACACTAATACTTTTTCTGTATATATTGTTTTTTGAATAATATTAGATTTACAGATAAATTAGAAAGATGTTCATATAACCTCATCCAATCTCACTTTTTCCTAATATAATCATCCTTCATTCTATGTATACCTGTCAGAACTAAGCAGTGACTAGTGATATATATACTACTCAAATTTTACCATTTTATTCAAATCTTATAATTTTTCATCAACATTCTTTTTATATTCCAGGATCCAATCCAAAATATCACATGCCACCACAGGAATCTTCCCTCTTCATTCTCCTCTGATCTGATATTTCTCAGTCTTTATTTGTATCTCATATTAGTAACGGTTTCTTTTTAATGAGGGGAAATAGAGTTTTCAGAGATGTAGAACAATTCCTATTTTTAAAATATTCTTTATCAAGGAACGTTTGGGGGATATTTTCTGAATCTGTTTAAGGATAAAAGTTAGCAAATAGTAAAATACATTTGGTTATTAACTCAATGTGAGTAAATACTGTTCAGAACAGTTTAAATTTCATCTTTACAAGGTTTGTAGTGCAATGTTTGTAAGCAAGAGATTAAAATAAAAGTCAAAAGGAAACCCTAGAATATGTTGTGAAGAATGTTGCAGGACAGAATAAGTAACTAGAAATTCACTCAAAATTAGTGGGAACCACTAGACATTTTGAGCACAGATGTCATGGATATTGATCTCACTTGCCTGTGTATTAGCTGCCTGTGACCCTTCTGCACAGCTCTCCTATTTGAATCAGCCAGTGGAGGCAGTATTTCTTCCTCCTGTCCTGACACAAACAGATGACCCCCTGTCAAAGGGAAGAATTATAAAGAGACTCATCATGTATGCAACGTTTGAAAAACTGACATTATACAGATGGACTGAAATGAACAGGATCAAATGGAACAGGGATAAAATCAAGTTCCATATGTATGTTTAGGGGAAAATCAGCTACATCAATGGAAGATGAAAAAAATTAATCAGATAATTAATACTTCATTTTTAAAATCTTAAGAGGTTGTATTCACCTCAAATTCCCTGTGAGCCATGAGGGTCATATGATTACCTAAATTCAGTCCGAGTCAGTGGAAAGCTGACTCAACATAGTTCACATAAAATCAAACATTCTCTCATTCTTTATTGAAAAATGCATATATGTAGGACACTGGATTAAAAACTCTTCCTATACCTCAAGTATTTTGTTTTAAATTTTGGAGTCAGAATTAGAGGTATTTAAGGTGAAAAAGTAACACATTTTATCATTAAAAGTTTGGAAAATAAAGAAAATCACAATGAAGAAATTTAACATCTGTTTTTGCTTCCTATTAACTTGATTGAACTTATAAGGGAGGTTCATATAACAACTATAATTGTGGTGCCCAGAGGAGCACACAGCCATTCCAAGTCACTACATGACACTGCTGTTCCAAATCACTGCACCATTCAGAAAATTATTTCATGGGGATAATTGGGAGGCAGGCTTTTTATAAAATTCATATCCAGTCATTTTTAAATTTAATAAAACAAAAAAGGTTATATATTTTTTGACATGAATAGATGTGTAATTTGTATTAAAATATGTAATAAGTATAGACTCCTAAGTAATGCATAATAACAAGGCACTATGGTGCAAACACATAATTCCAGCTACATAGGATGCTTAGGCAGAACGGTTGCTTGAACCAAGCAGATCTAGACCAGTATGGGCAAGATAATAAAACTTCATCTGAAAATTAAAAATAATAATGATAGAAATAATGAAAATGAAAGAAATGCCGATATGCTTAGTGGTAGTTTTTCATAATTTTATTAAGCAACCAGGCAACTATATCAAGGCACCAACAGCTAAATGTCATACCATGAGACAGAAGTGTCATTGTCTGCAGTGTTTTAGGTTTTGGAGGAAACAGTAGGGAACTAAATTTCTGAAATTATGCTGACAAATTCTCTATTTCTTTGTCCTGATGAATAAAGTTTTGTTTCTTAATGTCTAAGAAAAGTTTATTCAAATAAATCTGTTGGTTACAATACTTTGCTGCATTATGATTTGTAACAATCAATAAGAAAGAGAGGGCCAAGTGCAGTGGAACACACCAATAATCCCAGTGACTCTGAAAGCTAAGGCAGGAGGATCACAAGATCAAGGCCAGAGGCAGTCTTTACAACTTATTGAGACCCTTTCTCAAGGTAAAAAAAATGAAAAGGGGGTACAGGGGACACAGCTCAGAGGTAGAGTGCTAGCAAAGTATGTGTGAGGCTCTGGGTTCAGTCCCCTAGTATCATAAAACTAGAAAGAAAAAGGAAAAGGTTCACTACATAGCTACAATTAAGATTTTCATCTAATTCCTTCTAATCAAGTTTAAACAAACAAGCAAATACGGCTGATATTTTGATACTGTTACACAATCTAGTAATTTTGCTTTCTATATTAAGAATATTTTTCCATGGTTTCTTTATTTGAATTATGTTATTTTGAGACAGTAAAATAATCCATTTAATTTATTGGCAATAATTTATATGAACAATGCCCTACTGGTGGAATTTAAGCATGTTTTCCACTTTTTTGTGCAATCAATAAAATATGTAGTGACACGTAATGGGAGAAGGACATGGCAACCCACTCCCAAGGCAATCCCGAAAACAGCCATTGAAAACCCTATGAGGGTCTTTATGAGTCGGATACCAACTCGACGGCACCTAACAACAAGTGACAAGTATGTTTTCAATATTTTTTACAGTTGTGATACATACTGCTCACTTCCATTCCAGCAAGACTGAGATAATTTGTTCCTCCAATATCCTAGTAAAGTATGAGTTTACTTCCCATACCCATCTATCCCATATAGAGACACACACATACCTGTTCTATGTAGCTCCAAAGTATATTCATTTATTATATTTATTCATACCACCTTGTGCTAAATACTGTTCTGGGACATGGTAATAATATGATGTATAAGCAAATGTGATCTTGTCTCCATATACTTATAGCCTAATGGGACTATTAAAGAAAAAACTGCAGTCAGCCACTAGGTCAATGAGTACACAGACTTTGGTAAATTAGGAAATAAAGATAGAATCTGTGTGGTCCAGGAGGTGAAGCGTGGCAAGTATTAAAATATTTAGATTCTTACATCATTGCTTTGTAATGCACACTACAATGATCACCTCCTAGGCCTCTATTACCTCATAGGTTACAACGAGCGGCCTGTGGCTAGAAAGAACTCATCAAGAAAACACCAGTGGCTTTCCCAGTAGGAAATCTGTGCTTCCTTGAAAGGAACCACATCTGTGTAAATTATAGTAGTGCAGGCAATATTAGAGCAGTCTCTAGCATGTATTTTATAGCCCTGTAGTACAAAATCTAGCCTCTAGCTTTCAATCTATCCCTTTTCCTCCTCCTAGACTAATTATAGGAGGTCTTACTAGTTTTTGGGTGATGCCTTAGAAACTTGAGTTCCTAACTTAGACAACAAACTCCACTGAAGTTCACAGAGGACATCAACTCGATGTTCAATAGCATTTTTTCAGACTTCACAGCGCCGCTTTACCCATCTCTGTCAGATTTCCTGAGGTTAGCACCTTGGCCCTGAATTAGGTACAAAGTAAGGTATAGGGCTCTCTTGACCTCTTGATTGCGCAAGCAGTAAATGATGGGATTGAGCACTGGTACGATGACAGCATAGAGGACAGAGATAAGCTTGTTGGTGTCAAAAGCTGAGAGAGCCTTGGGCCGGGCATAGATGAAGATACTGGCTGCATAGAAGATGACGACAACAGTGAGGTGAGAGGCACAGGTGGAAAATGCCTTATGGCATCCAGCAGCTGAGGAGATGCGCATCACAGCACCAGCAATGGCCATGTAGGAGGCCCCAATGACAAAGAGTGGCCCTAGCAGGATAAAAATGGCCAAGACAAAGTCTGTAACCTCTGCTGTAGACATGTCCGTGCAGGAGAGGTTGAGCAATGGGGAGACATCACAGAAGAAGTGGTTGATGATGTTGGGACCACAGTAAGAGAGGCGAGAAATGAGGAAAACTTTGACCATGGAGATGCCAAAACCTCCAGCCCAGGAACCCACTGCCAGCTGCACACACAGCTGGCCGCTCACAATGACAGGGTAGTGGAGAGGATGACAGATGGCCACATAGCGATCATAGGCCATAACAGCAAGAAGGGCACACTCAGTGCAGCCCAAGCCCAGGAAAAAGTAGAGCTGTGTCATGCAGCCCTCAAAAGAGATTAGCTGCCCCTGACTCTGTTTGGACCCAATGAAGCCAGCAAGCATCTTGGGAATAGTGACAGTGACATACCAGATCTCCAGGAAGGACATGTTAGCCAGAAAGAAATACATGGGTTTGTGGAGTGTTGAGTGGTTCCTAATGGCCATAATGATGAGTGCATTTTCAGTCAGCACCAGCACATAGGCCAGCAGAGAAAGGGAAAACAGTAGTGCCCTCAGCGGCACTGGAGCTGGGAAGCCAAGCAATACAAACTCTCACTCGCCCACTGTGGTTCCTCTGCTCCATGGTGTCAATCTCATCCACTCTTCTTCAGAGGAGACCGGAGAGTCTTCAGGAGCCAGCAGCAAGATCCTGGCTCTTAGCTCTGTGTGTTTAAATTGCCAGAATGCAATGTGTGTGGTGCATATACTTAAATCATTGAACTGGGAAATGAGCTAAGACAAACATGGACAAAAACAAATGGCACTGTAATGACAGGAGTCTGTTTTGGCACTTGGAGAATTTGTATTGAGATGCACTAAGAAAAATAGCACTAGATTGTCCCAGTGTTTCTCTTCGGTCCTATACAAATGCAAGAAGAAAAGACCACAGTTATAAAATTTGATGGTGAAAACAGAGTTGTACTAAATTTTCATATGCAAAATAATAAAACACACCCCATCCAAAATAGGAAGAGAAGCCAAGAATGGTGGGGCTTACATAGCAACACAGTGACTTGGGAGACAGAGGCAGGAGGATTGTGACTTGATGGCAGACAGAGCCTGTATGACTAAGGCAGACTCTGTCAAAAAATAAAAATGAAAAGTGGGTGGAGAAGCAGCTCAGTGGCAGAGCACTTGTCTAGCATGTCCCAGGCCCAGAGTTCAACTCTTCAATATAGAAAAAAGAAATAAGTAAGAGTAAACCTCCCTAAAGTGAGTGGTTATCATAAACTGGATTGTAACTATGTTTTGAGAAATAAGTTATACAATGAAAGAATCACAATAATATATAACACAACAGAATATTCATTGCAGGCACAGTTTCATAATGTTTTCAGTATTACTATATCTTTGGAACAAATTTAAGAGTTTATTCTATTAATAACCCCACTCAATGCCTAAAGAAAGTTAGATATAGAGGGGTTAATTTGCTTGTTCTGGGTAACACATATTGTAAAAGCTAGAACCAGGTATTCAGGAACTCAGGAGACATGAACATATTCAGGTGACAGGAAAGATGGACTATAAAATACATCCTGGATTTACATCCAGGAATGTAATCTTTGGGGCTCAGTTAGGGAAAGCAATTCCCTCTTGCAAAAAAAGGGAGACCAAAGAGGAACATCAAAAGTTACAGTAAGGTAAGACAAACATGTGGCATAACATAACTAAGTACTTAAGAGGATGATCTGGACCCACCTGGAAATCAGCTTACAAATTGGATCCTGATTAGAGGAGGTCTGAGAACCCTACTGGTTCTGAACATTGTGTTAACCTTCTTGGAATGAGAGTAAAGAACCTTCCCCTAGAATCGAGACCACTATGACAGTACATTTACTTTTCTACTCTGTTCATTAATCTTGATAGAAAAGATAAAACTTTCCCTTTCAAAAATTCAAAGATTATCTATATGTGATATGGATCAGAAGTTAGCATTTCCACATGGCAGTTTTTATGAATGAAAGATTATTTTTACTTTGTGTCTTATAGGATTCAATCACAGGATTGAAATGAGGGATGGAGATGAGAAGTGAGAATGGTGTAGAGTCTGCTGAGTGAATATTATTTCCTCCCAGAATATTAGTTACTTTTTACTCTTCTACTTGTTCCTCTAAGACTAGCAGGGGCAGAATGTGCTCACAAATCAAACTTTAACTCATTAACGTTTTTATACCTAGGTTTCTGGTCTCTTTTTACTCTGATGTCTACTTAAGCACTTGACATTTTTGCCCATACAAGAGTACTGCAAAGCAACAACAAAACACCTATGTCTGTGGTTCGCATTACCCATCACTTTCATTCTTACCATCCACCACCACATTTTCATCTGTGTTAATATTTAATATGGTTCAGTTATGTTCTGCAAGATAGACTAGGGGTTGTGGTACATAGAGGGTTAATAAGAGCCTTCAATAAGCTCATAATTGTATTGGGGATGTAGATTCATCTTCTCACTCCTGAGAGTATAAACTGTCATGACTATCTCTACACCACATGCTAGCTTCATAAACCTCAGTGACCTTAGCCTTGATCCTCTTTTTCAATCCCTTCCTCATATGCCATTCACTGTGCTTTTGACTCTACTGGTCTCAGATCTTCATGCTCATCTTTTACTATTTTCTATCTTCTCATTTGATGCTCTGAAAACTTGAAAAAATATATCTTTCACATATAAACTTCAAATCAGAATCTCAGCCTGTAATCTTTGCCCTAAGCCTCAAAAATGACCATTTTATTCCTCTATTTAAAACCCATCCACAGTGCCCCATGCCTATACAATACTATTTAAGCTATTTAACAATTCCCACAGGAACTTCATGATCTGCCACTGCTTTCACCAAGACTTTACATCTTGCCACAGTCGGCATGGTGTTTTGGACCTGGCATCTCTGAGCACACAAAAGGGAGGACACCACTTAGCTCTCCTCATTTTGCGATCTCAATGAAGATGGCTAACTTCGACTTAGACTGTAAATCTTGGCTTAGGCAGTATTTCCTCATATTGACATAGTTACACTTCTTTCTTTCCTTTCCCATTCACAGATTTGGTGGGGTTCCTCTTATTATTGCTATTAAATCCCATAAATGCCTATATATCATTGTACCTGCTACATCACTGGTATTGTTGCTCCAGTAGATGTAAAAGAAGAGCTATTCAGCTAAAGTGGCCCTGTCTGTCCTCACTGCTATTGCAAGGAGTGGACATAATTCCCAGAATGCCACATAAGATTCTCAAATACAATATGTCTACAAAAAATCTTTCCCAAACCCAGTATTCCTCTATCATAATGTATTACATTAGTTTCCCTGAAGAAACCTGTGCCAGAGGTCTGGAAGGTTCGTATATCTTTTATAATCCTCCTCTCACCCTGTATTATTCCACACACATCTAATCCAACAACTATCTAAACTTTCTCTTTAGATATCACTCAGGGTGTTGCCATTTTTCTGGTCCTGTTTCTACTGCCTTCCCACTAGTACCTTTATTGTTGTCATCGTTGTTTGGTGCCATCAAGTCATGTTCGAATCATAGTGAACCACATAGAGTTTTAAATGGCTGATTGTTTCGGAATTGCCTTGGGAGTGGATTGCCACGTCCTTCTAACAAGTACCTTTATTAGATACTTATTATTCCTTGATTTAATTATATCAGTATCCCCTTACCTGGTGTTTCTTCCTCTATCCTGAATTATCATTCTAATGTCCCCTTGTTTCTAGAGCAGTATTTATGTAGAAATCACTAACCACAAGTGCATCCAGTTTTAAAGAACACATTAAAAATCCTCCAATAAAGCATCAAAGTGTATTAGCTTTTTACTGTTCTTCATCAATATAGTCATTGCCCACTATCTTTCTTTTCTAAACATGTTATGGCATTTTTCACTCTGTCACTTGGCACATGTACTTCTCTGTCTAAAACACATACCTTGCCTCCCCAGGAATTCTTATTTTTCTTTCATAATTCAGTCCCTTAGTTAAAACCACTCCAAAACTTCTCATATTCTGAAGACATATATAATTCAGTACTATGTTTCTCTCCCCTTCTGGCAGTATTTCTCACTGTAGTCTCTGCATAGTTACTGATTAGCAATAGTTTGATAATATCTTATAGATGGAAAAATTGGAGAACGTATAATATGAGCAGAACAAATGAAAAACAGGCAAGGGAAATGTACTATAGTGGAGGAAGAATGTAAAAAATAACTTGGGTAGAAATAATCAGCTGTGGAGAATTTAAGATGAGAACACTTCACAGATTTGGAAACATACATTGACTTTAGATCTGCAGGGATCAGCTAATACACGAAGTTAGACTAAGTCCAGGAAGATGAAATCTCTAGATGAAAGGTAAAAAGTTTTGGTAGAAAGAACTTGCTATATAGAAAACATTTTCAATGGAAGAATATTAGGTGAAATAAGGAGAATATAGAAAGGGTGGACGAGAATGGAAGATCAAAGACGGTAGTGGGCAAGCAGGGTAAGAATTAATAATAACCAGCTATGAGTGGAAACTGGGAAAAGGACTCAGCAACCCACTCCCAAAAAACAATCAGCAATTGAAAACTATGTGAATAGTAGGGAAGCATTAACAATATTGTTTCACCTGTTGTACATAGGGACACTCTGAGTCAGAAATCCACTCAATGGCACCTAAAAACAGCAACAACATAAGTGGAAAAGGTAAAAAAAGTGATATTGTTCCAAGTATCAATAGAATTGACTAGATGTGGATACTGTTAATAACATTTGAGTATCGTATTAGGTGTAGAGAAGAATAGGAAGATGCACATATTCAACATAAATAATGAAAACAAAGGAGAGTTGACCACTTGAAGATAAATAAGTAGATAACAGAATCTACTTACTTTATTCACATGTCATTAATTCATCAGAGTTCTCCTGGCATGGCCAAGTTACGTAAAAGAGGACCTAGCAAGTATATGGAAAAGGCAGTTGAACCATCAGGACAAAAAAAAGATACTACGCAGATTTCACCTTCTCTTCTTTCTGTGGTCAAAGAACTCTGCCAAACAAGGACAGATTCTTTTATCTTACACCTTCTCCTTCAGTCCTCATTTTCCTCTCCTCTTTCTGATGAATTGGGAGGAGGCAGGAGCCCAAGAGACCAAAAGAGATGCAAGAAAAAAAAATACTGGAACAGAGGAGAGAGAAAAAGAATGTTTAGGAAAGTCATAAAATGGAAGTTTATTAGGAGAGTTACATGAAGGAGCTAGTGCCACAATACCCCTACAACCACATAGCTTCTCCCTTTCCCTTCCCTTTCCTTGGCAGTCTTCACTTCTGTCTGCCATTCTATCCTCCTCACCAAAAGGAAGACATGGACTTTAGGCCAGCACAGTCAGGGTAATCTTGGGCAATTTGCTTAACTTCTCTTAGCCTTAGATTCCTAATTTATATATTATATATTGAGATTAATGTGCCTCACAAGATATTTGAGAGGAGTAAATGTTATAAAATATGTAAGGTACCTGGGATGTGATAGGAATCAGCAATGCCACAGTCCCTCTACCCCTATCTCCTGACTCCATCTGGGTATTATTCCTTAATTCTAAGATGTCACAGAAGAAGCAGTGAATTGTAAGAAATGGAATACTGATGGGGTATGATTATGTAATGAAATAATACCATCAATTTAGATCTAAGATATAACTAACACTCAAAATTGTATGAGGTATTTGCAGAAATAATTTCTCAGACTATCATGAATATCTATATTTCTTATATGTGATATTGTCAATATAAATTATAAATGCATAATGTTGCTTCTCAAAAATAACTTTATGTCAGGCACCATGGCACATGCCTATATTCCCAGCAACACAGGAAGCTGAAGCAGGAGGATCACCTGCACAACTTAATGAGAAATAAAATTACAAATAATATAAAAATTAAATTAAAATAAACTTAAAAATATAAAATAAAAAGGGCTTGGAGGCTATCTCAGTGGCAGAGCACATGCCTAGCATGCACAAAGCCCTGGGTATAACTCTTTAAGTTTTGCAAAAATAATAATAATTACTATGATAATTTTATTAAAAATATGGTAGGGTCTATTATATCACAAAGTAAACTATAAAATCTACTATGTCCACAGAAATGAGATATGGAAGCAAATAAATATTTTTAACTGACATGAAGAATTTCATTTCCATTTCATTACCAAATTTTGTTGTTGTTGTTGTTGTTAGGTACTCTTGAGTGGGTATCCAACTCATAGCGACCCTGCATACCACAGGTGAAATGCTATTGTCAGTGCTTCTGTGCTGTTCATAGGGTTTTCAATGGCAGATTGATTTTTGGGAGTGAGTTGCCGGGTCCATCTCCCAAGCTTACAGCAGCTGATCTTCCCAGGCGGTATCCCATCCAAGTACTTACCAGGCCCAACCCTGCTTAGCTTCTGAGATCTGATGGGATCATGTGCCACAAGGCTATGTCTGCAAGCTACCAAATTTTAATAACTATTATTTACTGTATACACATATATGTATATTCACTGTGTTCAGAAATATTTTACTGGAGGGTAAGTTGACATTTTTTAATTTACAGTAAAGTAACCATGAGCTAGATTTGAGACTTGCTACCTGTCCATCCACTAGAGTCTAGGCACCTTCATCAGAGCATTTATTACAGTATTTTTAATATCTTCCTTAGTAAGCTCTTCAACGTTCTTAGCAGTCAATGTATCACTAGCTTATTGAAGAGGTCTAAAAATCCTATTGAATCAATATTTGAGTTCATAATCAGATGACTTGGTGTAGTTACAGTCCAGATCAATAAATAATGAAAAAGTTTAAAATTTAGGCAGAAAAGTCAAAGGAAATAGCTTTTCAAAAGGATTTATGCTTTGATAAGAGATTATTATTTTATTCCTTATGTGATGATCAGCCCTTGAAAGAGGAGTTATAGAAGAAAACCTAGAGGCAGAGATGATACAGGAGGCTAGATGAGAATCCACAAGAATTCAACTTAAGGTAATAGAAAACAATAAGAATCAGTAGATACATGAGAAATATAGAGAGAAGGGGTGATAGGATTTAGTGGATAATTAAGTGGAAGACATAATAGGATAAGCATTTGAATTATTTCACCACAAATAAATTTATCATAAAATTATTTATTTAGTTAATGATGAAAGATTTGATCAGTCAGTAGAATGGCAAAATACAGAGTGAAGGGTCTTAACTATGACTTAAATAACTGTATAGATAGTGGTAATGTTCAACAAAGTAGGAAGCCAATGACAATAATCATATGCTTTGAGTATTTATGTCAAACACTCAGTCTCTTGATTTTATTATACCATTTAAATTGCATAATTACAGCATGAGAAAGGTAATATTATCCCACATTACAAATGATGATCCTCTGCCATAACAGTGAGTAACGTCCTCTGCATCACAAGTAAGTGGTAGAAATAGATTTTGACTTCATATTCTTACTCAAGACCCCCTAAATTAGATTCATCTTACCATACATCCTTTCAATGAATTGGATTGTTGTGGTTTCAATAAAAAATGGACCCTCTTGGATTTATGTTTGAAATCTAGGTCTCCAGCTAGGGTTAATATTTTGAAAGGCTGTGGAACTTTCAAAACTGGGACCTAGCTAGCAAAAATAGGTACTGAGGGTGTGTCTTTGAAGATTCTACTCAGTCCCCCATTCTAGTTATGATCTGCTCTGTCTGCTATGCTATGAAGATCCTTTGCCACATGATCCTGCCACCATAGACTCAGCTTCTCACCCATATCTTCCTTGCTATTATAGAGTGTCATCTTCTGGAACTATGAGCCAAATAAATCTAGCCTTCTTAAATTGTGTTTTTCAGGTATTTTAGTCACAGAAACTACTGAGCTAACTATTATAGAAAATTGTTATCAAGAGTGGATTCATTATTGTGCCTAAATCTGATCATGTGGCTCTTGGACCTTTGGAAAGTGTTATGATTTGGATCTAAATGTCTCCCAAAGGTTATGTGTTTGAAAATTAGGTTCCCAGGTGGTAGTGCTGTTTGAGGAGACTAAAAATTTGGCGAGTGGGATTCTAGCATTGCAGAAGTGGTTCCCTGAGGGCCGGCCTTGGAAGGTTTTGGGTTGCTCCTTGCTCCTGATCTGACATGCTGTGAGATCAACCATGGGCCCCAACATGCCTGCCCAGTCACCAAACATTTTGCCTCTATATCATTATCTGTCATCGCTATAGCAGAAAAACCAGCCCAAACAAATTTGTGGCAGAAGATGTTTATTGGGATTTCATGGATAGAGGTTCAATTCATAATGTTGGCCAGCAGGTATGATGGTGGCAAAGCCTGATGTAAACAACCACAGATAGGATGAGTGAGAGAGAGAGAGAGGGAGAGGGAGAGAGCGCACGCAGGGGAATGAGAAGAGTGGAGAGGAGAGGAGAAAGAACATCAAGCCTTGGGTTCAGGGGTGGAAAACCTCCAAAGTCCCAACCTCAGGTAATTATGTTTACCAAAGATCCACCTCCCAAAGTTCAACAAGCTCCCAACACAGTGCCACCAACAGGGGACCAAATGACATGACCTTTGAGGCACAGCTTAGGTCCAAAACATAATACTCTCTGATGAGTAAAATCTTCTGTCCATAATCTCTCCATAAATTTCTCCCATTATAAGTTTGTTTTCATTGGTTTCTCTGCTATAGTAAGGTGCATCCTGAGTAATATAGAACGGGTTTGTGGGAAGAGTTTGAAAGAGTTTGGATATGCAGGCTATAGAAGCCTTAAAATCTATAAGCAGAGTGCAATGGATGGTTCTGGTGGGAGTTTAGAAGATCAGAATGCCTATAGAAATATAGAAGGGCTGGGATTTAGCTCAGTTGGTAGAGCACTGCTCTGCAGTCTCTGAGGTCCCGAGTTCGATGCCCAGTACTGCAAATATGGGAGAAGGACGTGGCATCCCACTCCCAAGGCAATCCTGAAACAACCTGCCATTGAAAACCCTATGAGGGTCACTATGAGTCGGACACGACTCAACAGCACCTAACAACAACAATAACAATATAGAAATATAGAAAGTAAATGCAGATCTCATGAAGTTTCAGAAGGGAATAATAACTCTATCGGGGATTGAATGAGAGGCCACTGATGTTATAATCTGGCAAAGAATTTGTCTTTTTGTCCATGTCCTGAAATTTTCTGTGAGGATGTATTCAAAAGTAATGGACTAATAAATTTGGTGGAGAAAATTTTAAGACAGCATAGTATTCAGACTATGACATGCTTACCGCTGGCTGCTTTTAGCCACATCTATGTTGAGATTTGGGAGTAAAAAAAAAGACAGAAAGAACATCTGAAAATTGTGCAGTCAGAATAAAGGGCCCATTTAAGTTTACAGACAAAGAGGACACGGCTTGGAAGAAATTAGCAAGATAAAGAGAAACCAAGCACTTTGCACTGGAACAACAAGAATCCCCTGAGGCAAAATCAGGAATTGCCCACACCCTTCCCAGTAAAGTCTCCAGGACATGAAAACATAAGTTCATTTGTAAAACTTTCCTTTTAAAAGAGAGTACCTCCAGGGCACTCTGCTTACAATGGACTGCACAGGGAAATGTTCTCCTTGATTCACTTGACCAGATACGGAGAGGCCACTAAAGCTATAGATCAAAAGGTCCAGCTACTGTTGAGTGTGCAGCAGACCCTGGAATCATCCATGTGGCGTTGGTCTTGCAGACAAGCAGAATACAAGAGTTACAGGACTATCAGGGCTTGCACCAACTTATTTGAGAAAAGCCTAGAGGACCAAGCAATGTGTAGCACAGTCAGATTCACTGCAGATAATGCAAGGGAAGAGGCATGGAGAAAGAAAGGTGAAGCCTATGCTCACTGCAGACTGCAGGATGTTAAAGATGCCAGTAATGTGGGACACTTGCTGTGGAAAGCTGCTGACAATGAGTATAACCACCCCAAGAGAGAGGCCTTGTGACCTGCTAAATGGAAAGCCATAAGGGCAGGCAGGGCTGCCCAAACTTCTTGGAGACCAGATGATGCCACCATATGTATGAAATGCCAGATGCAGAGCTATAGGATTTAATGTTTTCCCTGGTCAGTTTTCATCTTGCTCTTGTCAAATCTCATCTTTCTAAGACTCCATACCTCTTTTGGAATGAGGATATTTATTCTGTGGCATTATATATTGGAAATATGTAATTTTCTTTTTATTTTGCAGTGGATCACAGCTAAAAGTCTTTCTTTAGTCTCAGATACTTTAGACTTAGACTTTTGAACAATGTTGCCACTGTTGACTTTGGGGAGTTGTGCAGTTGTAATAAATCCATTTTAGATTGTCAGATGGCCATGAATCTTTGGGGTCCAACAGTAGAGTTTTATGGATTGAACATAAAATGCTCCCACGGGCTCATGTTTGATGCTGGTGCCAGTAATAGTAGTGGTGGGTGTCATCATCCTGTCAATGGGAATGGCCCTTCCCCTCCTTGATGGTACCTTCAGGCCCCAGGTCAAACAGCAAAATGATGGAATGATATATGATATTCTCCAGGGCATGGCATGTTATCTGTACTTTATCTCTTGTCCTTCTCATACCAGGTTTTGGGACATAGAAAAATTTTCATGTCATCCACTAGGTCAAAAGACTAAAATTTAATGGGAGAAGACCAAGAATATAAGTATTGCAATCATCTCACTTGGGCAGCACTGGGTACACAGACTAGGGGTGTGTTCACTGTGGGAACTCAACTCTGGGATTCACCAGAGAGAGTAGCACTGGACCCTGACATCATCCTGCCTAAGTGGTGCTGGCAGCACAGTTCATGGCATGAGTTGAGCAAGTGACCCTGAAGCCAAAACTTTCTAGAGATAATGGCACCAGAGACCCACCAGCAAACCAACACAGCATCACTGGCTGCATGGACCAAGGTGTTAGTATGGCATGGGAACCCAAGCCTAGGATTCACCAGAAAGAGTTACACTGGTGACCTGCCATCATCCCTCTGAGCAGCACTGGCAACATATTTCACAGGATGAGTTTGGTGAGTGAGCTCAAAGTCAAGACTCACTGGAGAGAGTGGTGCAGTTGACACATCATCCTACAGGCACAGCACTGGCTGCAGGGACCACAGTGTGACTTCAGCATGGGATTCACTGGAGAGAGTGGTGCTGGTGTTCTGTTGTCATCCTGCCAATGCAGCACTGATGGCAAAGTTTGCCGCATGAGTGTGGTGAGTGAGCCAGAAGTCGAGACTCACAGGAGAGAGATACACCAGCAACTTGCTTTGTCCTGCCAGCTAGGGAGCATGTGTGGAGAGAAACTCTTTCCACGTGGAAGAGGTGAGGGACGGAATCTGACACACACGGGGAAAGACCTCAGTATGATTTTCTGCATGTCAGTTACAGACCAGACTTTGGCACCTGATAGAGACAGCAGCCCACAAGGGAACTTTACACAAAAGGTATGGTGAGGAGCAAGTCTAGGGTTCCAGCCAAGCACACCACAATGGAGAAATACATAGAGCCATATAGGATGAAGAAGTAGCAGCCACTAGTGGTGCTATACTTGGAGACCTGTTGGCAGGGAGCCAAATACCTCATGAATCAGAGGGACCAGAAGGGGAGGGACAGGTGTTCAACAACATCTGGATAGAAAGTGGATATCTTAAGGAACTGAGGGACACTCATATAGTCTGAATGAATCAGGGCAAGTTGAACAACCTGGGGTGCAATTTTTTCTTTCTTTTCTTTTCTTTTTCTTTTCTTTTTCTTTTTCTTTCTTTTCTTTTCTCTGAGGGAGTTGAAAGGTTCTGGGGTTCTGCTTTAGCAATGTAAACAGCTTTGTGTATTTTACTGATTTATCACTATTATATTTATTATTTTGTCTTTCTTTCATTCTCTCTATCACAAAGTGGGCCAAGCAGTTCTGAGGTTTGTTTTTTAGAGTACCTCATGGTTTATATCTCAAAATTGAATCCAGACTTCTAACACCCTTATATTGGCTAGACTTTGCACCCAGACCAAACAATAGGCAAGCCTCAACATAAAAACACACCAAATATGAAAGGCCAGTTTGGATGGGAGGCTCCATTAGACAAAAGCCCTTTAATGGGCAATTTCAAAGTAACTGAAGTATTAGAAATGCCAGAAAGAGAACATAGAAGCCTGATGATAAATATGTTGAAAGACCTCAAGGACACCAGAATGAGGGCAATTGAACATTGGACAGAAAAGTATCCAACTTGCAAGAAATATTCAGCAAAGAAATTGGGATCCTGAAGCAGAATGAAACAGGAATTCTGGAATTACAAAGTAAAGTTAATCAACTGAATATAACAGTAGAATCATCAGTAGCAAGACTGAACAAAGTAGAAAACAGACTCTCCAATACTGAAGAAAAAGTTGAGAATCTTGGCTACTCAGGTGTCAAGAAAGAAAGAATGATGAAGCACTATGAGCAATACTTTCCAGGAGGTCTTCCATAAAATGAAATCATGCAACCTATGAATTCAGGGCATACATGAAGGAGCCGAAAATTTCACTAAGGGCTTAGGAAATCTATTCAATGAAATAATACATGAAAAGTTACCAAATCTAACAGAATAAATAAATATCTATGCAATGGCAGCATCTAGAACTCCAAATAAAGTAGACCAGAACAGATCCTTTCCATGACACATTATAATGTTGTTGTTGTTGTTAGGTGCCGTCGAGTCGGTATCCAACTCAGAGCGACCCTCTGTACCACAGGGGAAACACTATTGTCAGTGCTTCTAGTGCTAAATCTAGCTAAAGCTATTCTAAAAGCTGTAAGAGAGAAATTCCAACTCACCTAAAGGGGAAAACCTATCAGAATAACAGCTGACATCTCAACAACGACTTTAAAGACAAGGCAAGCCTGGCTAGATATTATTCAAGTCCTGAAAAAGAACAACTACCAACCAAGATTACATTACCCAGTGAAGCTATCTTTTAAAACAGAGAGTACAAAACATTCCATGATATTGACATGTTATATGATTTGCAAACACCAAACCACCACTGCAGAAGATTCTAAATGAAACACAACATACTGGAGTCAAGACACAACCCCAAATGCAAGGTTGATGGAAGGAATAATAGATATGCTGCTGTTGTTAGGTGCTCTTGAGTTGGTACCTGACTCATAGAGACCCTACATACAACAGATGAAACACTATTGTCAGTGCTTCTCTGCTATTCGTAGGGTTTTTAATGGCTGACTGATTTTTTTGGGGGGGGTTGCCAGGTCCTTCTCCCAAAATAGATATGAGGGAAGCTCAATAACACAACACACTAAATTCAAATAAAAAATTAGAAACAGAGCCGGGTGCAGTGGTGCACCCCTGTAATCCCAGCAGTTTGGGAGGCAGAGGCAGGAGGATCTCAAGTTCAAGACCAGAGGCAGTCCGCATAACTTAGCAAGACCCTGTCTCAAAAAGTAAAAAAATGGGCTGAGGGTACAGCTCAGTGGTCCAGCACTTGCAGAGCATGCAAGTGTGAGGCCCTGGGTTCAACTCCCAGTACCACCAAAAAAAAAAAAAAAAAAAAAAAAAAAAAAAAAAAAAAAAAAGAAATGAACATCAAATTGGTACTGAATACTATGTTCTTCACAACAATCACCCTACAGGTAAATGGCCTCAACGCACTATTCAAGGGACATCGACTAGCCAACTGGATTAAAAATTAAAAACCCTCAATTTGGGGGGTTGAAGAGATTCACCTCATCTACAAAGACAATAGAAGTCTGAAAATTAAGTGGTGAAAAAACAATATACTAAGCACGTGGGGATAAAAAAAAAGTAGGAGTAGTGATACGAATTTCTGACAATTTAGACATCAATTCCTAACTAATTAGAAGATACAAAAATAGTCACTACATATTAGTAAAAGGAACAGTCCACCAGGAACCCATAAGGGCATATATATGTTCACCAAATATAGGTGAACCTGGCTTCATAAAACAAATTTTTGGGGAGATAAAGGAACACATTGTGCCAGACACAATAATTATCAGACATTTCAATACTCCACTATTTTCAAAAGACAAATCATCAAAGTAAAATATCAGTCAGAAACAAGGGACTTAAACAGCACGTTACCAATATTTATTCCATCATTCAAAAGCAAAATACACATTCTTCTTAGCACCACATGAAATAATTCCTAAGATATAACACATTTTTGTTCACAAAATAGCCTCAATAAACACAGAAAAATTGAAATCATCCCCTGTCCCTTATCAGACCATAATGGAATAAAACTAGAACTCAAAAATCAAGAGAGAACTCAGCAATGTTACAAATTCATGAACACTAAATAACACACATCTGAATGATCAATGGGTCATCAAGGAAATTAGAGGGGATTTTAAAAGTTCCTGCAGTCTAAAGAGGATGAAAAAAATCCTGCCAAAATTTACCATATAAAGCAAAGTCACTTCTAATATGGAAGTTCATAGCCATGAGTGCCTTATCAATAAGTTAGAGAAGCCTCAACTAAATAACCTAATGACATACCATAAGACAATAGAAGACCAACAACTAGCCAACCCCAAAAAGGGTACACAGAAAGAAATTATCAAGATCAAGGCAGAAATTAATCAATTAGAAACTAAAAGGGCAATACAAAGAACAAAGAGCCAGCTATTTAAAAAGGTCACCAAAATTTACACCCTTTTAATGAGGCTCACCAAAAGAAAGAGAGAAAAAATCCAAATTTAAAAAATCAGAGATGACAATGGAGTCATAACTACAGATACCAATGAAAACCAGAAGGTCATCAGAGACTACTTTGAGAAAGTGGACTCTCAACAAAACTGAAAGTACAGAAGAAAGAGATAAGTTCATTAACACAAATGAATTGCCAAAAATAAGCCTGGGGGCATAGGCAAATTAAACAGATCCATTTCATTCACTGAATTAAAGACAGTAATAAAAAAAATCTTCCAACCAAAGAGAAGTCCAGGACATGATGGATTCATAGCTGAATTATATCAAACCTTCAAAGACGAATTAATACATATTCTCTTAAAATTACACCATAAAATGTGAAAGGATGGGACATATTCAAACCCATACTATGAAGCCACTATTAATCTGATACCAAAATCAAACAAGAACCCTTCAGAGAAATATAATTATGGACCAATTTCCCTGATAAACATTGATGCAAAAGTCCTCCAAAAAATTCTGGTAAACCAAATTCAGCAACACATAAAAATGATCATACACCATCATCAGGTGGGTTTCATTCCACAGATCAAGGCAGGTTCAATATATGAAAATCAATTAATGTATTCAATACATTAAGATACTTGTAGACAGAAACCACATGATCATCTCTATTGATGCTGAGAAGGGCTTTAACAAATGCAACACCCTTTCATACACAAGTATTTAAGAAATTGTACATAGTAGGAACTTATCTCAACATCATAAAGGCCATCTATGACAAACTTATAAGCAACATCATATTAAAAGAGGAAGAACAGAAATCATTCCCTCTAAGATCAAGAGCAAGACAAGGATGCCCACCCTCTTCTCTCTTATTCAATATCATGATTGAAATCCTAACCAGAGCAATTAGCCAAGAGAAAGAGATTAAAGGAACACATATAAGGAAAGAAGAGGTTAAATTATACTTATTCATAGATGACATGATCCTCTATATTAAGGACCCCAAAAATTCCACTAGAAAACTCTTAAAGGCAATTACTCCTTCAGCAATGTAGCAAAATAAAAAAAGTTAGTGCTAAAAAGTCAGTAGCCCTTCTATACACAAAAAATAAAAAAGGAAAGGAAAAGAAGGAAATAAAGACAACAATCCCATTCACAACAGCACAACAAAAAACTAAATATTTAGGAACCAACCTAACCAAAGACCCTGATGACCTCTACAAATAAAAGTTTAAAACGTTAGAGAAAGAAATAGCAGAGGATACTAGATGATGGTGGAATCTCCCTTGCTCATGGATCAGAAGCATTAATATTTTGAAAATGGCTTTATTACCAAAAGCAACTTACAATTTCAATGCAAACCCTTCAAAATTCCAATGACAGACTTTGCAGAAATAGAAAAAATATCCTAAAATTCAAACAAAAGCACAAAAGACCATATATCACCAGAAGACTCCTAAGCTGCCAAAAACAGTGCAGGAAGTATCACAATTTCTGACTTCAAATTTTGCTAGAGAGCCATGGTGGTGAAAACTGCTTGATACTGGCATAAAAATAGGCCCAAAAATCAATGGAACAGAAGTGAAAACCCAGAGATATACCTACACAACTACAGTCACCTGAGTTTTGACAAGGGGGCTAACAATGTTCAATGGAGAAAAGATAGTCTCTTCAATAAATGGTGCTGGGACATTGGATATCCATTCACAGAAAACTGAAATTAGACCCATATCTCTCAATCTGTATAAGGGTCAACTCAAAAGTGATCAGAAACATCAACACAAAAAACCTTAACACTACTAAAAGGAAAGATAGGTAATATGTTCTAAAACATAGGCATAGGCAAGTACTTCCTTAATAAAACTCCGATCACCCAGGAAATGGCACCAAGAATTGATAAATGAGATTAAATGAAACTAAAATGTTTCTGTACAATGAAGGAAACAATCAACAGATTTAAGGGAGAGCCTAAGAATGGAAGAGAATTTTTGCATCCTACACATTGGACAGAGGACTAATTTCTAGAATTTACAAAGAACTCAAGAAACAATTCACAAATCAACAAGTAACTCAATAAATAAGTGCCCAGTGGACCTGAACAGACAGTTCACAAATGAAGAAGTATGAATAGTAAAGAAACACATGAAAACATGCTCAATATCCTTATCCTTTAGGGAAAAGTAAATTAAAACAACAGTGAGATCCCATCTCACTCCAGTAAGAATGTTCAAGATTAACAAAACAATAATGAATGCTACCAAGGATGAGGGGAAAAAGGAATCATTTTATCCTGATGATGGGACTGTAAATTAGTTCAATTACTTTGGAAATAAATATTGAGGTACCTTAGAAAACTAAGAACTGCCATAGGTAATTTCCACAGGGAAATAGAACTGCCATATGACCCAGCTATGCCAATCCTGGGAGTATGCCCAAAGAAAGATAAGTCATCATACCAGATGGACATATGCACTTCCATATTTAATACAGAACTCCTCACAATCTCAAGCTTATGGAATCAACCAAGACATCCATCAACAGAGGAATAGATAGAACAATTATGATATATATACACAATGAAATAGTACTCAGCCATAAGGAATAATGAAATTTCATCATTTGCAACTAAATGAATGGAACTGGAGGATATCATCTTAACTCAGTCCCAAAAATAGAAATACCATATGTTCTTACTCACATGTGGTAACTAAATGTAACTTAAGAGGAGAAAAAAACCTATACATGTGCAGATATGTAAACATGATCAACCATACTTATATATGAAGGAAAATGTAAGCAAAGTTGAAAGAAGAGAAGAGGGGATCAGTGAGTGAGAACAGAGGTTGGGGAAGGGGGAAAAAGAGAGGAAACAATGTCGAGGGGAAACGGGGAGAGGCTAACTTCAAATTATAGGATGTAACACTATGAACACACAGGAATTATGGTTCTGTAAAAGATGTAAATTGGCAAATATTTAAGCAAAAGAGATGTAAAAGTTGCATAATGGATATACCAAAAGTCTTATTACTCTGGACTCCACCAATATTTATAAATTAAAAAAAAAGACAGAATTGCTTGGCATCTTCTTTCCTTTTCTTTCCTTCTTTTTTCTTTCTTTCTTTCTTCCTTTCTCCTCTTCCTCCTCCTCCTCCTCCTCTTCTTCTTCTTCTTCCCCTTCTTCCTCCTCTTCCTCCTCCTCCTCTTCCTCCTCCTCCTCCTCCTCCTCCTCCTCCTCCTCCTCTTCCTCTTCCTCTTCTTCTTCTTCTTCTTCTTCTTCTTCTTCTCCTTCTCCTTCTCCTTCTTCTCCTTCTCTTTCTCCTTCTCTCACTTTCTCTCTCCTCTCTCTCTCTCTCTCTTTCACACACTACTGAGACAGGGTCTCCCTTGCTAAATTGCCCAGGATGACCTCAAAATTGTCATCCTCCTGCATTAGTCTCACCTAAGATTACAGATCACTATGTGCCTCAGCCTCCCAGGTGTACATGGAACTACACATCACCATGTGCCACCATGCTCTGCTACAATACTTATTTCCTAAACAAATGAAAAATTATTTGCCATATAATAGATTGTAATAGTACATTATTATGATTACTTTATAATATCTTAACATCAGTATTGATTTTTCCCATCTCATCATCCCAATGCCTTAAGAGAAACCTAATTATCTTTGTTAAAGTGATATAGACCCCCAAGTGTCAATCAGCTTGTGCTGTGGGGACGTGCATATTCCTGTGATGCTGAAAGCTGTACCACCATTTCAGATATCAGCAGAGCCACTCAGGGTAGACAGGTTTCAGCTGAACTTCCAGACTAAGGCACACTAGGGAGAAGGACTTGGCAGCCCATTTCTGAAACAATTAGCCATTGAACACACTTTGAATAGTAGAGAAACACTGTCAAATATAGTGCCAAAAAATGAGCCCCCCAGGCAGGAAGGCATTCAAGAAATGTCAGGGGAAAAGTTGCATACTCAAAGTAGAGTTGGCCTTAATGCTGGGAATGGAGTAGAGCCCCTGGGACCTCCATTTGCTGATGTAGCATGACTAAAAATGAGAAGAAACATAATGTCTGCAACAACGGGTTCAAACATAAACAGATTGTGTGCATGACACAGTACAGTAGTGTTTTGTTGTCTTGAACATAGGGTTCCCGTGAGTTTGATCTCACTTGAGGGCACCAGGCACCTAACAACAACAATAACAACAGAGCAATGTAGAAACTGAAATTCAGAGAGTTTAGCAAATCACTAAATATTACAGCCTGCAGCCATAGCCCTGTGGTGTCTGATCCCTTCAGACCTCAGAAGCCAAGCAGGGTCGGGCCTGGTTAGTACTTAGATGGGATACCACCTGGGAACACCAGCAACTGGAGGCTTGGGAGAAGGACCTGACAATCCACTTCCCCAAAAATCCAATCTGCCATTGAAAACCCTATGGATAGCAGAGAAGCACTGATAATAGTGTTTCGGCTGTTGTACATAGGGTTGCTGAGTCGATACCAAGTCAACGGAACCTACCAACAACAGCAACAAATATTACAAGCCCGGAAGTTTCAGGGCTGGTTTAAAAGTTAGGTGACTTGAGTCCATACCTTTTGTGCTTTTCTCAATGCAATCTTACATCCCTAGACTATTAACTTCATTTTTCTGCCAACTGATGTTCCTCAGGGCCCCATGTGGTAGGTCCCTGAGGAATGTATATTCAGGAATGGTCAGGTCCCCATGAATAAGGGAAGGAATAGGAGCTAAGGTGATTTAAAAAAACACTTAGGGGAAAATGTCCGTTCCAACCTTGCAGCTGGCCCCAAGGACAAGAGTGGCACTACTGGGAATATCTCTCTTAACGTCAGGACTGGGAGCATAGCCACCCCACATCATGAGCTCGCTAGGTCTGTCCCAGAAGGTGGCAGTCACCTGGCTACAGTTCTAGCCTTTAATAGTTCAGCCACGACAGAGTAGGACATCCCTAGTTCCTATTTTGTCTTTTCTGAAATAGAGCTGCTGATGTTGTTGTTGTTGTTAGGTGCTGTTGATTCGAGTCCGACTCATAGCAACCCTCATAGGGTTTTTCAATGGCTATTTCAGGATTGCCTTGGGAGTGGGATGCCACGTCCTTCTCCCATTTTGCAGTGCTGTGAATCGAACTTGGGACCTCAGAGACTGCAGAGCAGTGCTCTACCAACTGAACTAAATCCCAGCCCAAAGAGCTCTTAAATTAGTAAAAGCTATGTATGAATCCTGAATGTCATACAAAGCTGATCAAGGAAGATGGTCCTATTGGACACAGGTAAGGCTCCTTTCTAATGGCCAAATTAACAGGGAGCCCATTTCCAAGTTCAGTTACTCATCTAGAGCAGGTGTGGCAGGTTTTGGTGGGACACCCAATTCTATTCTTATGTCCACACAGGGAAGATTGCATTAATTCTTTTCTTTTCTGGCACTCAGTTTTCTATGCCTATGCCATAGAATAAAAGACCTACGGCCACAGAAGAAATGCATTTCTCAGGAATTTTTTCCAATTCTGTTTTGCAGAGCTCTCTGGGTGAGGAAAACATCAGTCTGCACAGATTTCACAGGATATACACCCCATCCAGGTCTTTTCCTTTCATTAACTCAGTAAAGACTTGCCTTGGTGGAATATTTATGAGGCAAAGGTCATCAGGGTACACTTCTTCTACAGAGCAATTCTGTGGTTTTTGTTGTTTTAGAAGAGTGGCATCAGTCAAATGATTAGCATAGAGATGCTCCTGGGGAAGTTCAGGGGGATTACTGTCTCCATCAGAGACTTATTATTCTGACTCTGCACGGACTTTTCTTTAACGTTAATATGGAATTTGGGAAATAATGCCTTCATAAGTTTTCCTAGGCCCATCTCAGAGCTTAGGTAGAGGGAAATCTTCCTTCTTTCTTTCTTTTTAGACAATACAAGGTGTTTCCTCTTCCAACAGATTCTGGCCTCACCTCTCTCCCTGACACTAAAGAGGAATCTGAAAAACAAATCCAGAGTCTGATTCTTCTAACCAAAAACTTCTCTCCATGATCACACTGGGGATTTATGTCTACACTTATGGCTGAAGGAAACTGGACAAGAGTAAGTGAGTTTATTCTTATGAGTTTCTCTTCTCTACCTACTGAAATACAGGCCTTGCTTTTCCTGACATTTCTAACCATCTACCTGGTCACACTGATGGGAAACAGCCTCATCATTTTGGTGACCTGGGCTGACCCCATGCTGCACAGTCCCATGTACTTCTTCCTTAGGAATTTGTCCATCATGGAGATTTGCTTCAACCTAGTCATTGTGCCCAAAATGCTGGAGACTCTGATTGCCCGAGACACAAGCATCTCCTTCCTTGGCTGTGCCACACAGATGTATTTCTTCTTCTTCTTTGGGGTGGCCGAATGCTTCCTCCTGGCCACCATGGCATATGACCGCTATGTGGCCATCTGCAGTCCCTTGCATTACCCAGTCATCATGAACCAGAGGACACGTGCAAAACTGGCTGCCGCCTCCTGGTTTCCAGGATTTCCCGTAGCTACTGTGCAGACCACATGGCTCTTCAGTTTTCCATTCTGTGTCACCAACAAGGTGAACCACTTCTTCTGTGACAGCCCACCTGTGCTAAGGCTGGTCTGTGCAGACACAGCTCTGTTTGAGATCTATGCCATTGTCGGGACCATTCTGGTGGTCATGATACCCTGCTTGCTGATCTTATGTTCCTACACGCGCATCGCTGCTGCCATCCTCAATATTCCTTCAGCTAAAGGGAAGCACAAAGCCTTCTCCACCTGCTCCTCCCACCTCCTTGTTGTCTCTCTTTTCTATGTATCTTCAAGCCTTACCTACTTCAGGCCTAAATCAAATAATTCTCCTGAGAGCAAAAAGTTGTTATCATTGTCCTACACTGTTGTGACTCCTATGCTAAACCCTATCATCTACAGCCTGAGAAACAATGAGGTAAAGAATGCCCTCAGCAGGACCTATTACAAAGCCCTAGCCCTCAGAAAGTGTATCCTGTAGATATTAAAATGCAAGATGAATGTTTATTGAAGGGAGAACCATCTGCCTCCTCTCTGAAATTCATTGCTGCCTCTTTTTACATTTCAATGGAAATAAATACTTGGTGCTTAAGTCATTTTTGTAAAACTCAGTAGAAAGGAAAGAACATAGAAGAGGTTTAAATTTATTACTACCTCCTATGAAAACTCCACTGCCATTGTATTGTTGTTGTTGTTAGGTGCCATTGAGTCATGTCTGACTCATAGTGACCCTTCCAGGGTTTTCATTGTTTATTGTTTCAGGATTACCTTGGGAGTAGATTGCCACATCCTTCTTACATTTTTGCAGTGCTGGGAATCAAACTTGGGAGCTGAGAGACTGCAGAGCAGCACTCTACCAACTGTGCTAAATCCCAGCTCCCCACCATTTTTTGTAGACATATTCTTTTTCTTATTGGGTCTACTGGTATTTCAACAGTTCTGGGGCCATATACTTCCAAATATTGATATTTTTGTGTGACATACATTTTAGACAGTATGAAACTGCTAGTAATTTTAACATGGGAATGTACACAGAAAATGAGAGATAACCCATCAAAAATTATTTTATTACTTTCATTTCCTTTGGGCAAATCTGACGTTCCATTTATAAAATAGAAAATCATGTGATCTTGCCTGGTGCATAACTCAGTTCTCATTTCCTTGAGGAGTGTTAGTTCTTTTAAGGTTACTGGTAGGCAATACAGATATAGGAAAGGGGATCAGTGATCTTCATGTACATGCCTTCATACTCTCAATGGTCATTTCCTTCTCTAAACTGGCAATCAAGTTCTAAATTCCACCATCTTAAATGAAGTTTAAGAAACAGAAATGAGTGAAGGAAAAATGGATTTATATACAATTTGGCCAAACTTGGAAGAGAAAACAGTTCTAAAAATTCTCTTCAGCTTTCCTATAGCATTCCCCCATCTTTTATAGAGAAAATTAAACCAAAAGCTGAAACAAAGACTAAAACAATATCTAGAAAATAAGCAGATTTAGAAGCTAGCTAGTATTATCTTGAACTGAGAGGAAATTCTCCCTTCTTAGTACTCATACTTTAGCCTCTCAGAATGGGAACTCCTGCTGAATTCTCATTCTTCCAGTGTCTGTATTCACTTCTGCATGAGATTTGTTATATTTACAGACAGACAGACAGACAGACAGACACACACACACACACACACACACACACACACACACACACTCACACACAAATACTTCCTCACTGGATTCTTCCCAGGAAGAGTGACCTGATATATCTTAAGCTCTGTATCCCATATTTATGTTCTTACACTTTGTTGAAGAAATAGCATAAATTTTATTCATGGAACGCTTCCATCAAACTTATAATTCATCCTCCTGACTCCAGCGTAGGTCTTCCTAAACCACAAAAATATTTCTCATTCTTTTTATGACCTCACTGTATTATATTTGTAAATAAGCCATAATTTATTTAATCAGTTCTTTGCTATTGTAAATCCTGGGTAGGTGCAGTGGAGCATACCTGTAATCCAGCAGCCTGGGAAGCAGAGGCAGGAGGATCAAGACCAGAAGCAGTTTGCGTAACTTAGTGAGACCCTAACTCAAAATAAAATAATTTTTAAAAATGTGCTAGGTGTGCAGCCATGTGGTAGAGCACTTACAGAACATTCATGAGACCATGGGGTTCAACCTCCCAGTACCACAAAAAACAAACAAAAAAGCTCTCATGCTATAAATTATACCTTATACATATGGCTTTTAATATTTTTGCTAGTGTACCTGACAGATGGAAATCTAAAAACTGTATTTCTTTGCCTAAGGTAAATATAGGTAACATCATAGATTGGCAAATTCCCCTCCATAGTGATTGTACCATTTTAAAATAACACCAGCAATTTATAAGTATGCTTGTTCCCTTATAACCTCATTAATTAGATTTGTCATGAAACATTTGGAAGTTTGATTGTCTGACAGGTAAAATAACAATGACATTTTAATTTTACTAAAATTAACTTAGAAGAATAAGATGAAGCAGGAAGAAACAGATGAAGTCAGGTGTGGTGGCGCACACCTGTAATCCCAAAGACTGGGGAGGTGGAGGCAGGAGGATCGCAAGTTCGAGACCAGAGGTAGTCTGCGTAATTTAGCAAGATCCTGTCTCAAAAATTAAAAAAAAAATGGTTGGGCATGCAGCTCAGTGGTCCAGCACATTCAAAGCATGCAAGAGCAAGGGCCTGGGCTCAACCCCCAGTACTGCAAAAAGAAAAAAAAAAAAAAAAGAAAGAAAGAAACAGATGAGTAAGTCAGAACAAAGGCAGTATTTCATTGAAATTTATGAGTTCAGTTCAGATAATTAGCACTGGATACATCTTGATATTCTATCTTTACTCCTTGAAAGATTCATCTCACCTTTATTTTAGTAAAATCCACCTCATCTTTCAAGGTCTCACTGTGATTTCTAAGGTAACCTAAATTACTCCTATGGGCTTCCATTCCAAGTTTATCAATAGATAGTTTAAATTTTGTATGTAATTAGTATGTACCTACTTTTATATATTTATTTTCCATCAGAGTACCTGCAACTCTCTGAAAATTATAACTGCACAATTGTTTCTGTTTTAATATGAAATAGGAACCCCTGCAAGCTCTATGTTATGCAAAATTCTACACAAAAAATATTATGAGGAAATAGAGTAAGAGTTAGGGTCAAACTCAAAAGATAATACAACTTTGAACCCAGAGCATTATTACAAACCACAGCTGGTACCTAGAAAGACAACATAGATTGCCCAAGCAGGCAGCTCAGTGAGGCTGGAATTTGCCACCATAGATATTTAACATGCACAATACTAGCAGAATGAAAATGCCAATAATGCTTTCATTAGAACAACGTTTGGTGCTGAGATAATGCAAATGTGATAGTTTGAACTAGTTAGGCATTCCTTAGAAGGTCAGTGCTACTTGCCAGGGGTCAAAAGCAACAAACACAAAGTGAGGTGTACCCCCATCTGATGTGACAATCTAAGGGCATGTAACTCAGTGTTGAATATTATCTCCTGATCTATTCTGGTTCACCTTGCCCAAGAAAATCTTTCACATCACACTAAAAATCATGCCATTTTTTTTAGTAGCATATAAAAATGAATAAATGAATGCATACTCCAGATGAGAAATGGTTGTAACCTGTACAAGAATGGCATAAGAAGGAATTAATTCTAAATAATTTTTGGAGGAGGAATTCATAGGACTTGATGGTAGATTCCATGTGGGGAAATGCACTGCTCAAGAGAGGAAGGTTGATTCTAGAGTAAGACCAATTCCTGTGGCAGAACATAGATATTCTGAAAGTCTGTAGGAGACACATAAAAGATGGGAAAGAGATTTTCTTTCAGAGAATGTGAAACCTAAAGATTTTTCCTTCATACCTCTGTGTTCTGAACCCCTTTCCATCATTTAGGAACATCTACCCCCAACCAACAGGTATTGGACTTTCTTTGGGACCAAAGGCTTTTAGCACAGACCACATTCTTTGAGACCCAGATATGGAGCCAAGGAATCAGGAAAAATTGATTTATTGAGGATAATCCAAAAATTGAGTGGGGAAAGCAGAGTTGGAATGGAGACAAAGCTAAGCATAGTTAAAATATCAGGTGAAATCCCAGACTCAATATGATCTAGCAGGATATATCAGAGCATAAATAAACCTTAGGGCTTCTTTTTTATCAGATCATAGGAAGGAGATTTTTGTATCCATACTCCAGTCATCTATTAGCTTTTGAAAGACTGTGAGGTGTGGAAGAGGGAGAAGTAAAACTTCTAAGCACCTTGGTCAAAGAGGGGTTTCTCAGGGTCCACAGGCATTATTCTAAAGGTCACAGATGTAGGCTCTTAGAAAGCCTGTAAGTAAAGCTTGTAACAAGTGTTCTTACACACACACACATATATACACACACACACAAATGCACATATTAGACACAGGAAACTTTTGCAGGTGATCGATGCATTTATTACTTTGAAATTTTTTTCTTGTGGTACTAGAGGTTGAACCCAGGACCTCATACTTGCATGCTTTGCAAGTGCTGTACCACTGAGCTGCACTACTAGCCCATTTTTTTAGTTTTTGATACAGGGTCTCACTAAATTTTACAGACTGCCTCTCGTCTTAAACTTGCAATCCTCCTGCCTCTGCCTCCAGAATCGCTGGGATTACAATTGTGCGCAATTGGGCCTGGCTCACTTTGAAACAATTTTAAAGTAAAGCTTGCAGAGGCTAAGGAAGGGTATACACAGTCTATAATATCTAACAAAGAAGATTGAAAAGAAATCATGCTAAGGCGGCACCTATAATCCTCCCTCTGTCATCTGAGTGTTTGTGTCACAAAAACCTAGTCTTTCACCAGAACATTAAAGAATGACCATTGGAAAAAATGACCACAGAAATCTTAAATCTAAAACATAGTTTTGTGTCATAACCTCTCCACGTTTAATACCTACTCACCAGTGTGAGTTAAGGATACATCTATTTTTCTCTGGATCATACTGTGCCTAATTTGAATCAAACACAAATATTCAGATTCATCTCTTAAGTATAGGTGGTAATCATCAGAAAAAAATAGTAGAAATAAATATTTTCTTACTAAATTCATCATTTTCAAGGCATATTCACTTTTAATAATGGATGCACAACAATACATCATTATGTACAGCAGTGGTAATTCTTTTTCTTCACCTCTGGCTTAACTAGCATTCAGCTTTGGGATTGATGGGACTGAGACAATAATTTATAATTAATTATTTACCTCCTAAACCCTTCTATATTGGCTATCCAAAAACATGTCTGAAGCTTTAGGGTTGCTGTTCATAAGAACCTTATTGAATTTTTATCTAAATCCCTCATGCACATAGTTTAGGTCCAGAGAAAGGAGAAGTGGTGGTGCTATTTTTGCAGCTACAGCATTTTCTTCTACTTCTTTGTCATCACAGCTGTGATTTTACTTTTTTATATGATTCTTTGTTGTTGTTTTTTTCCTTCCAAGCTTTATATTTCATTACCCAAGTAGCATGCACTACTAAATCACAAATGCCTGATACATGTTGTTGTTGTTGTTGTTATTAGGTGCCGTCGAGTCGGTATCCGACTCATAGTGACCCTCTGTACAACAGGGGAAACACTATTGTCAGTGCTTCTCTGCTGTTCATAGGGTTTTCAATGGCAGATTGATTCCTGGGAGGGGGTTGCCAGGTCCTTCTCCCAAGCCTACAGCTTCTGGTGTTCCCAGGCGGTCTCCCATCCAGGTACTAACCAGGCCTGACCCTGCTTAGCTTCCGAGATCTGACGGGATTGGATGCCACAGGGCTACAGCTGCAGGCTGATACATGTTAGGTATCCAATAAATATTTGTTGAATAAATGACAAACATTCCGAGTGGACCTTGTGTACCACATTACAAGTTCTCTTCCTGCAAATACTAGAGCGAGATTACAGGAGAGGAAGAAGATGAGAAGGAAGAATGACAAAGAAGCCAAGAAGCCATCCCTACTCTCATATTATCTTTAGCTGTAATCCCAGCTAAGCATAGGAGCTAACAAAGATTTAGAATATAGGCAAGGAACAGAGGCACCAGACAGAACAATAAATAGCTATTCTTTTCAGCCATGGAGCCACCTCCTTATTATCACTTGTGTTGAGAAGGTAGAGTATTCCTGTAGAACAAAATATAAGATGAGCATGACATCTTAATCAAAACAGAATTTTGAGTTATATACGTGGGAGTGAAATAAAGAGTCAGTCTATTAAATATGTCATGTAGAAAATGTAAAGAACATATATGCAGGCATTGTGCTAGATACCAAACAACCAATAAGGAAGAAGTCAGATATGGCTACTGCTTTCACTGAGAAATATGCAATCAAGTATCTCTTTCAAAAGCATTGTGAGAAAAGTTTGGATACTCATTTGAGCTTCTGGATGAAGTCCTTATCACTTGGGGGAATTTTTTCCCCAAATTATTCACTTCACCTTACTCTTTCAACTTCAATGGCTGATCCATAAGGGCTAGAATATTCAGACTGTTGGCCATACTTCTCTTTCCTCATCTAAACCTAGAGTTAATATCCACTCCCAACTGATTATGGTTTTTATTAACATTCTACACTTGTTTTAGACAATGATTAATGGATTCTCTGCCATATGCCTCAAAATGTCTCATAATTTCAGATCAGATACACTCCTAAGAACCACCCCAGGTAGAATCAAAAGGGAGGGGAAACGTATTTGCCCTTGGAGGGTAGACAGACCCTGGGTTTTATTCCTTTGCTCTGGTAGCTTCATAACTGTAGGAAAAGTTGGAGCTGAAATAAACACCTTTCTCCAATTATAGAATGGCAGAATCTTCATGAATTTTTGCATTCATATACATTCCCCAAAACTCACATGTATCATAAAGTAAATCTATAATGTCACCTACCGAAAAGGAAGCCCTGGGGAAATCACTTTCCTACAGTAAACAGCGGGGAATTAAATAGCCCTGAGACCTGGCCTGGAATCCTCTAGAGTGACTGACACAGGGCCATCCCAGAGCATCTCTTCAATGACAAACACTGCATAGCTCAGAGACTCTTTACAGGGACTGACCCAGCCACCATCCAGGATTTATCTGGAGTGACTGACCAGCCCTGGGACAAAGCTTCTTAGAGAATGTGACAAAGGCACAACACAGAGTCTACTTGCCATGTGGGTCAAGATAAGCACAGCCCAGAATGTCTCTGGAATGATTGACACAGACACAATCCAGAGCTTCTCTCAAATGACTTGCACAGAAAATGCCATAATTCAGGACTGCACTGTAGTCATAACTCAGAAATAGCTTGAGGCTGCTCTGGAGTGACTGCCACAGACCAGGGCTTTTCTGCAATTTGCACACATGTTATTCACAAGAGGTGAGTAAAGCGTGAGAGGGTGGGGCATAGATATGGAAACTCTTGTAAAGTGCATGGCTTACCACTAAAAGTGTCTTCTTTGATATATTTCTAAGGCAAAGGACATGGGATTTGATAGGACTTGACAAATTAGGGAAGCTGGGAAAGGACAGAAACCAATAATAATAGATGCACTCTCCTTTAAAATGGTCAGAGTGTTCTCATTTATATTATCTCATTTCACTCACAATTACCTGTCAGGTAAGTAGGGCATTTGTTATATTGTTACAGTTGAGAAAACCATAACTCAGCAAAAGTTATGTCAGTAACTAAGTATATCACAGCTAAAATAATAATAATAACCAGAACCTTAAATCTGAATTTAGGGAACCCATGTTCTTGCCATAATTATGTGGTCTCAATCCATCTTTCCTGTGATAGTTTCGCAAAGTATCTTCACTATGACACTAGTTATTCTTTATTGAAACAATACACAGACTATCCAAGATGTTAGCCCTGAAAAGAGACATTCTGGGATGAGAGAGATTCAGCTGACTAGGCAACCTCAATTAAGTTTCCTCACAACTTTCCTTTCCACTAGGGCTTGTTTTCTGTGCTGTACAAGACTGGAAGGAAATCAGTTCCTAAATTATACTACACTCAGGCAGTTATTCAAAGGGAAGTTCTTCAAAATCTTTTCTGCAACTTCTTCACTACCATCCTTTCCCTACTTTGCAGGGGAAACATAGAAAATGAAAACAGAAGAGAAAGATGAAAAGTTATGGAAGAGAAAGAGAAGGATAATTCAAAAGAAGGAAATACAAAGAGGAAGGTTAGAGAGGGATCAAAATAAATGAAGGAAAAACACAGAATTACAACTGTGGAATGGAGGCTGATGGAAAGTCCTAAATCAAGTTTTCACACAGTGTTTCTTGCACAGTAAATGATGGAGCCATTTCAGGGAACAGGAGAAAAGTGGAAGCCAAGCAAGTGGAGCTCTGAGCCACTGTCTCTCCCTTAAGTTCAAATCCTCATTGGGTGTAATTATTGCCCTTCCCAGGGAAAATGTGAAAAGAAAGGGAGTGGCACCCCAGCTTTGGAAATTAAAGAACTGCTACTAGTTATATGTAAGTTCTTTCAATTTTATTAACTGATCATGAAGTGATATCCTTTAATAACTTCTGGATTTTGGACCTGAGAACCTTTCCTTCCTAGCCTCTTGTCACTTATTGACCAGTGTTTTACTACGGTCATCCTCTTAAGTGTCCTTAGGAAATTTTCAAAGTATGTTGTGCTTAAAATGTTCTTCTGGCTTCAAATATCATAGATCTTGGCTATACTTCTTTGGGTTATTTTAGAAAGGGTGATCAAAAATGCCATTAAATTTAATTTTTTTCTAAAAGTTATAGTAAAAGACACATTACTATTAATCTCCCTCAGTACTTTTGTTTTGTTTTGTTTTGCTTTGAGACAGAGTATCACTGCTTAGCCCACACTGGCCTGAAACTGGTCATGTAGACTAGGTTGGCCTTAGTCTTGCATTAATCCTCCTGCCTCAGCCTCTCAAAGGCTGAGATTACAGGTATGAACCACTATGCTCAGCAATTTTTTTTTAATTTAAACATTCACTGTATTTTTTAACACACTTTGAATATTTAACGAACAGTACTTTACCAGAAGGTTTCCCTTAGAATTTATATGAAATATAGAAAGCATAGTAATATCAAAAATAATAATTATGAAAATAAGAATTCAAATTTGTATAGTTTTATAATTCTACATTTATTTCCATCTTTGTTAGCAGACAGTAATTTAAAATGTTGCTAAAAGGGCTTTTTTTAGAAGCCCTTAAAAGTACAGTAATTGCATTAATCTATCATGGATTCTCTAAGAATTTCATGACAAAGAACTTAATTAACTTATTAAGATAAATATTCATATGTTAGGCCAATTAAGTATTCACACTAAAATATATATTATTTGTTAATTCTGTAAACACTCATTGTTCATAGTAGGTACCAGACAATGTAGGAGAGATATGATCATGAACATGATTTGGTTTGTGTGCTGCAGGAGAGGATGTATTTGTTAAAAATAATTATGATGTAAAACCATTGTTATGAAAAGGATATTTTAAGTGTTATGATGAATACAGAGAAAGAATAATTTATAATATCAATTTGAGGGATAGAGATAATCAAAAAATGGCTCTATATGGAAGTTGACATTAGATCTCAGGTTAAAGAATGAATGTTGATATGGTTTGTTTGCATTTCCTGAAGGCATTTAATGTCCTCTTTCATACGATTGTTGTTGCCATATCAAAGATATATGCTCCAGGTGACAGTATATGAAACTGTATTTTTTATCCTTAATCTGTGTCTAAAATAATTTAAGAAAAATATGAATTTTTCCTAAAAATATAGAGTAAGGAATAGGTGCCAACACATTTTGGAATATGGTTTACATGGTGTACCTCAGGGTCTTGGTTCTGTTCTAGAAACATTTGATTCACTGTTTGAGAAGAGTGGACATCCATTACATGCTGAATGATGCAAAACTACTATGATAGACAAAGATTTAAAAATGTTTTCTTAAAACCCAGCAAAAAAAATGTTTAAAATATAAATATGCCTTGGAATACCAAACTTCACAGAGCATGCATATATAAATCACTCTGCATCTGATCTGTTGGCTCAGCTACGCATCCTGAGTCATCAAACTACTATAGACATAATTAAACCTTGGGTTCCACTAAATACTGTGCTCTTGACGTGAAGCACTGTGCTAGATATAAAAGATACAACCAAATTGAGTTGTCCTCGTTTTAACAATTAAGATCACAAATGCACACATACATAATTATAAAAGTGCTCTAATAGAGGTTTTAATAAAGTATTACAAGAAAATAAATAATTCCGTGATTCTACCAAGAAAAGGAAAGGAAACTTCACTAAGAAAGTTATGGTTCACCTGAGATTTACAAGATGAAAATCACAAGATGAAATTTACAAGACGAAAATTATCAGTACTTGTGGGGAGAGATTTCCAAGAGAAGAGAACTCCATACACAAATGCAAAAGAGTAAGAGAACATGTTGTGTGCAAGGAGCAGAAAGTATTTTGGTGTGACTGAACCATCATCCTGGTAAGATATGAAGTTGGAAAATTAAGCAGAGATCAGATAAAAAGATTTTGTTAAAGGGTTTGTACTTCATCTCTCAGGCAATAGGGAGTAACTGAAAACTGTTAAGCAGCTAAGTGACTTAATCAGACCTGTTCTCAAATCACATACAAACCAAGAACAGTTTCAAGAGAATGAACTAGAAGCAGTTTCCTATAATACTTCATACCAGAGTGAATAAAAGCCAGAATCTAAAAGCAGTGGTAGAAGAGCTGGCAGAGGTGACACTGAATCAGTGTGGTGGTGGTGGTGGCAGGTGCTGTGGAGTCGTTATTCCACTCATAGTGACCTTATGTACAACAGGGGAAACCCTATCGTTAGTGCTTCTCTGTTATTCATAGGGTTTTCAACGGCTAATTGTTTTTTGGAAGTGGCTTTCCAGGTCCTTCTGCCAAGCCTACAGCACCTGGTGTTCTCAGGCAGTCTCCCATTCAAGTACTAAACAGACCCAACCCTGCTTAGCTTCTGAGATCTGACAGGCTCTGAGGTCACAGTGGTATGGATGCAAGCGAATCAGTGTGTAGGAGGGAAAATAATCAAGTTTGGAGGGTAGATTAAAAGATTACATCCTAGTTCCTGGACTGTACTAACATGTAACGCCATGTACTGAAGCGGGGTAGATTTTGTTTGGAAGAAGATGTTGAATACAATTTATATGTTTCATCACTCTCTAAATCTATGTTAATTATATGATGCTATATAATATTCCATTATGTCTAAATTGCTTAAGAGTGAGGCTTACTGTACCTACCTTATGTCTATATAAATCTTTCCCTAACATTTCCCCCATTTTCTTCATTACCCGTTTATTCAGTTAATAACAATTTACTAAGCATCTGTCTTTCCAGATGTTGGGATAAAAACATGAATAATATAATTTCTGCTATCAAGGAGCATACTATCTAGAGTATGATACTGACATAAATTAATGATTAGTCCAAAATAAGGACGATGAACATAGTAATCAAATCTCCAGAACTGCTAGTCTATTGGAATTTTCTGCCCATCTTTGGAAATTATATTGCTTTGCTCTTGTGCTATAACCTAAGCTAGATATTCTGCCTTTTCCTTACCTAACAGCTCACACTTATTGCAATGTTGACAAGGTAGATAATATATCTCATGATTAAATCCATAATGTGGAATCAGACAATCTAGGATGTTTATCTGAATGCACACTCTTGATGGCTCCCTGCCCTTGGAAAATCTGCTCAATTTCTCTGTGCCTCAGATTCCTTGGCAGTAAAATGCTCTCAATAATAGTACTTGCATCTTCAAGTCTGTGAAAATTCAATAAAATAATACATGCCAAACACTTAGAATATTATGCACATGTATTTAATGTTTCATAAATGTTCATTCTTACTAAGAAAAGAGATGTCAAAGAAGTTTTCATAGAAGTAGTGGACTGGTTGAGTTTTTGAAATTAGTAGGAAGCAGCAAAATATTTACAATAATATTTCATAACTTTTCCCCTTTACATCCCTTCTTCTTTTGCAACCTTACTTATGTCTTGCACTTGCTCAGGACTTTACTCGATTACCATTATCTCAATGAGGTTTTCCTTGATACTCTCCACACACCAAATGCCTAATTACTCCTCTATTTTATTCTTTTCCAGTGTTCTGATCATCAGCTAAAATACTATACACTTCATGAATACAATGTGTTTATAGTCTGTCTTCCCTATGAGAAGATAAGTTACACAAAGGTAGAGGTTTTTATTTACTTATTATGACCTTCAATACCTAGAACAATGCCTAGAACATAGAAAATCAGTATTTATTAATTCTTTTTTCTTAGAGATTGAGTAGCAAGGGCTACAAGGTGTTTGGACAATAGATTGCATAAAAAGTAAATTTAGAAAGCAGATTTAGCCTCATATCATCACAATAATAATGGATAGCATTTGCTGAGCACTTATAAGATACCAGACAACAGTCTCAATTATTTAGATTTATTCCTTCATTTGAGCTTATGGTTATCAAAAAAGAATTCCAGGGTCCCAATTTTGAAACTTAGTTATAGATACATGATTCAATCTTTTGTTTCTTTGTCATACGATTTAGTCTTACTGGTCACACCTGCATGTTTTTAAGGACTTTAGCAACATGTAATATATGAGCCTCAAGTTCTTGAGAGTGAAGGCACAAGTTAACCAAGAGAAGCTGATATAAAGATTTATATTTAACACATCTAGATTCTGTCAGTGGTCCTGACACTGTCTTAGGTCTGTGTTCCTTTTGATCACATATAGCCACAGGGAGACTATTACCTCTGAGATGATATTGTAAGTCTTACTGTTCAGTGTAGAAATGGAGTTTCCTACAATATAATGAAATCTTTCTATGTATGGGATTCTTAAATTTGGGACCTATTCAGGTCTCTTCCTCAGGTATCATTTGGTAATTGTTTGTTAACATTCTTTGATTTTCTCTTTCCTACCCATTTGTTTTGCAGAAGGTACCCTGACTGACTTCACCACCTTTCAGTATGAATCAAGACTCCTCTATTCAGAAACATTTGGCCTAGCTTTTTCAGGGCCAATGATTATAAAGGGAGATAGACATAAGAGCAGGAAATGAAGCTGTATCTTTGGCATCCTCTACAGAACAAAGTCTGGGCATGTATATATACATATAGTGTACCTCAGTTTTGTCTGAAAAATAAGCTACTTTCAAAAACATGTGAATCTAATGGTCAAATTCCATTTTTAAATTTAGGTGAGGAGAGATGTATGATCTCCAAAAACCATAACGAGAAAGGTGCAGAATGGGGCCAAAGGAGGTTCTTTTTCTTAGAGTATAATAACAGTTATAAATAACATGTGGAGGGTTCTTCTAACTTCCTGGAACTTGAATGCCCAGTGAAACCCTGGGCAAAAGAATGATGTGGGAAAACTGGACAACTGTCAGTGAGTTTATTCTTGTGAGCTTCTCAACCTTGTCCTCTGAGCTACAGGCTCTACTATTTCTCCTATTTTTGACTGTTTACCTGGTTACACTAATGGGCAATGTTCTCATCATCCTGGTTACTACAGCTGACTGTGCCCTGCAAAGTCCTATGTACTTCTTCCTTAGAAACTTATCCTTCCTGGAGGTAGGTTTTAACTTGGTCATTGTGCCCAAGATGCTGGGGACTCTGATCAACCATGACAAGACCATCTCCTTCCTTGGTTGTGCCACTCAGATGTATTTTTTTTTCTTCTTTGGGGCTGCTGAGTGCTGCCTCCTGGCTGCAATGGCATATGACCGCTACGTGGCCATCTGTGATCCCTTGCACTACCCAGTAATCATGGGTCGCAGGTCCTGTGCCCAGCTGGCTGCTGCCTCTTGGTTCTCAGGGGTCCCAGTAGCCACTGTGCAAACCACATGGATTTTCAGTTTCCCTTTCTGTGGTCCCAACAGGGTAAACCACTTCTTCTGTGACAGTCCCCCTGTCATTGCCCTGGTCTGTGCTGATACCTCTCTGTTTGAACTGGAGGCTCTAACGGCCACTGTCCTATTCATCCTCTTCCCTTTCCTGCTGATCCTGGGGTCCTATGTCCGCATCCTCTCCACCATCTTCAGGATGCCCTCAGCTGAGGGGAAACACAAGGCCTTCTCTACCTGCTCCTCCCACCTCCTGGTTGTCTCCCTCTTCTACAGCACTGCCATCCTCACATACTTCCGACCCCGTTCCAGCACCTCCCCTGAGAACAAGAAGCTGCTGTCTCTCTCTTACACAGTTGTGACTCCCATGTTGAACCCCATCATCTACAGTTTAAGGAATAATGAGGTAAAGGCTGCAACGAGGCGGGTAATTCGCAGAACTCTGGGCCCTCGGAAACTACAATTGACTTAGATGGAAACTTAAGGGTAGGACATGAGGACAAAAGAAAGAAAACTAAATTCTTCAAAAGGATTTTGAATCTGTACTCTTTCTAACTCCATTTCTCTTTTGATGATTTCTAATGTTGCTAGATTCATACTATGTATGTACATCAATGAAAAAAAAGGAAAGCCCTCAACTAGATGGATTGACACAGTGTCTGCAACAATGGGGTTAAACATAAACATCATGTGCCTGGCACAGAATCAGGGGATATTTCATTCTGATGTACATAGGGTTGGTAGGAGTTGGACCTGACTGGATGGCACATAACAACAACTCTTTCCAACAGACATGATATGCCACTGGGATTAAGGATTTTCTACTCAGATCTATTTCTGAATGAAACAGAAATGTTGAAAACGCTACAGCAGGCCCAGCATTCTATGAGACTGTGGTACCACTGTCTCTGGAGATGCTGCTAGTTTACAGCATAAATTAGGATCCTCTGAAGGTTGAAACTTTCACTGTAATCCACCAATTTTTGTCTTAACCTTGAACTTCTTCATTTTATTTTATAATATTCTTCTCTTCTTTCTTCCAATATCAAAAATTTTGCCTGTACATTTCTACATATCTTTATTTATAAGAAAATTGAAATAATTATACTAATGATAAATAAGAGGGTACTTTTTCATTCTCATTAGTTCTTTTTAACAAAGTTTGAGTATACACCTAAAATTTCAACAAATATTTATTCAGCAACCTGCACATATTGGGCCCAGTTTAGTTCCTGATAACAAAGTAGTGAACAAAACATAAATGTCTTGCTTCATGGAAATTACATTCTAGATAAAGAGACAAGCAAAGAAAAGATTTTTACAACTTTTCAGGGGTTTATAACATACACATGTTTAGAGGGGTATCAATTGAGGAGTTCTGCCTAAACTACCAGGTTAGTCTGTGTCTCATCCTCAGAAAGACTGCTCCAGACTGACAACTGCTTAGATTTCCCATTATCCATAAGGAATATGGAAGGTGTTTAAGAGAAAGAATCTTGTAAAGAACTCCTCAGGTAAATATAAATGGAGAGCTTATGGAAACCTGCTGTAAATAACCCAAAGATTCATTGTATAGCCATTTTTTTTTTCTTACTGTGATTGGATGAAATCAATTGTCCTTCTAGCTTGCATATCATTAAACCAACATAGCAGACTCTCTCTGACTTTTCCTCCTGAACACAGAACAAATCTGGATGCTCAGCAAATAGCAGCCCTGGGGCATAGTGAGCATAAATTTGTGTAAACACATTCCTAACTACTCACTTTTATCACAGGATAAAATAGTGATTGCTGTACAGGCATGTCCTCTCTTCCAACTCTGTGGTAAACTCCACCGCTCTGTATCATGCCGAAGTAGGACTAGTTTCATTTCCAGCAGAAGGAGTCCTTCAACTCTCTTATAGCAAGATCTCCCAAATAACAAATTTAATAGTCATAAAATTGTTTATTATAGCAAATAGTATGTTTTTTAAAACTTACATAATGATACATATATATTTAAACACATAATGTTTATTGTTGTTCTTAGGTGCTGTCAAGTCATGTCCAACTCATAGAGACCCTCATAGGGTTTTTAATGGCTGATTGTTTTGGGATTGCCTAGGGAGTGGATGGCCACATCCTTCTCCCATTTTTGTGGTGTTGGGAATCAAACCCGGGACCTCAGAGACTGCAGAGTGGTGCCCTACCAACAGTAATGTAATAACAGGCATATCAAAACAAATACTACTTATGCAGAAAACATGCATACATTGGTATAAAAAAGCAATTTTACACAATACTCTTTAACAAGAAGAATTTTTAAGCCCTTCTTGATATGGTCAGTGGTCCAATCTTGACTGTATCACACTAATGTTCAGGCCAGGGCTTAGGTGGCAGAGTGTTCAGGGAGCAATTCTGGAACTGAAGTCATGGCCAATGGTAATTTCACTAAGATTGAATTTTTCTGAACCAGAGGATCATTTAATATTCCAAAGTTGAGCCTTCCAAGGGACGAATGGTTGTACTGGTTACAAATAAGAAACTGAAAGAAAACCATCAAAATACTGCACACAAGGCCCAGGCACAGGTCACTGTAGCCAGAGCCTAGGCACCAGGTGTGGCACAAGATTTTGTGAATCCTTTGAAGGTATTACCAGCTTCCCTATGCAAATTACCTTCTCTAGATTTAGGGCCTGGCCTACATATTCTAAGTCCAGTAAACAGAACAATTCTGAGAAGAAAATAACATGGGAAGATAGCTGAGAAATGTAGACTATACTATTAAAGTTAGAAAATAATGGCTTGCATACTTACTTCACACAATTGTATGTAATGCCCCCCAACAAGAAAGTCCTTGCACAGACACTGCCCTAACGAGGCAAGAAGAAAATAGATGCTCTAAAATTCCATCCACTTGACCTTGGGATCTAAGGTCTCTAAATAATTCTCAACATCAATCTATATCTTTCTAGATGCTCAGAAATTATGAAATAAAAATTAGCTGATACCACAAACCTCTCCACTCTTCAGACCTCAATATTCTTTTTCAGTACTTGGGTGTTGAACCCAGGTCCTCTCACGTACATTGCAAAGCTTCTACAACCAGCTGCATCCCTAGCCCATTTTCTTTCTCTGTTTTTTTTTTTTTTTTTTTTTTTGAGATAGGGTCTCACTAAGTTTTACAGGGTGCCTCTGGCCTCAAACTCACGATTTTCCCGCCTTAGCCTCCAAAGTTGCTGGGATTAGAGGTGTGCACCACCATGCCTGGCTCAGTACTGAATCCTAAGGAAACACCTTAGATTCCATTAAGGACACTAGTTTCCATGCATGACGAACATGAGACATACGTTATGTTGCTTTATCTTAATTAAAAAAAAATAGCATTTTGTGAAAATCTTACAAAAAATTTATGACATCATCTTTTGTTTTTCCCAGAAATTAAGGAAGGAGAGACACTTTTTATGCTACTGGAGTTATTCACTGCCCTCATCAGTTTCACAGAGCCAATCTGAAAGCAGAAAATTTTCTTCTTGAAGATACAAGAAGTTTTAATTTGCCAAAGGTTCCTGTGGGGTTGAAAGCGGGGGTAAAGTTCTGGAGCTGTAAGTGTTGAAATCTGAACAAATGCTCTCAATGAAGCCCTTACTTTCTTCAGAGTGGCGGGTGGTCATGCTTTTAGCCACAAATTCACCTTTGCTCAAAATGGAGTGGTCACAGCAGCAGTAGGTGGTGCAGTGGCACTGCTTGTCCTCGCTGGTGTCCAGTATGTTGGGGTAGAGAGGGGCTCCCACTCCAACACTGCTTATGCAGGCATAGGAGCATGGGGCCCACACTCATGTGCTCTCTGAAAATTAACACCCAGTCACCGGTCTGGGATGAACGGAACCTTGACCAGATGCCCTTACTTGAGGCTTGGCAAAGAAGAGTACTTGCTTTTATGCATATATTCTTTGTACAAAGTACTGGGCTTCATTGTGACATGACGATGCATTGATATCATGTACTTGGATCATACTCACCTCCTTCCCCCTCCTATCCTGCCTCCCACTGGTCCTCTCCCCCTCCCAAGAAGTTGTAACAAATGCAAAAAGGCAAGAAGAAACAAACAAAAAATCATAATTGATTTAAAAATTAAATCAATGTATGAAATCTATTGAATGTTCATAGCAGCTTTATTCATAATAGCCAAACACGAGAAACAACTTGAATGTTCATTAACTGGTAAATGGATACACAAATTGAAATACATGCAGACAATGGAATATGACTTAGCAATAAGAGAGAAGCTATATGTCACCTTATAATGCTGTGGGGGCTTGTGTATTGTTGTGATGCTGAAAGCTATGCCACTGATATTTCAGACACCAGCAGGGCCACCCATGGTGGACAAGTTTGGGCTGAGCTTCCAGACTAAGACAGACTAGGGAGAAGGACCTGACAGCTCACTCCTGAAACAATTAGCCATTGAAAACCCTATGAATAGCAGAGAAACACTGCCAGATATAGTACTGGAAAATGAGCTCTTCAAGGCATGCAAAAAAAAAACAGGGAAGAGTTGCCTCCTCAGAGCAGAGTTGACCTTAATGATGGGAATGGCAGAAAGCCCCTGGGACCTTCTTTTGCTATGTGGAATGATTCAAAATGGAGGAAGCACAGTGACTACAACATTGGGCTCAAACATATAAAGATTCATCATGCTCATGGCACAGTGTTGGGTAGTATTTGGTTCTGTTGTACATAGGATCACTATGAATTAGATCAGACTGGATGGCACCCAACAACAACAACATTGATATATACAAGAAGATGAACATGCCTCAAGAGCATTATTTTATGTAAAACCCAGACTAAGAAGAATCTATACACTTTAGGCACATTTATATGAAAAGGTAAATGTATAATAACACAAAGCAGATCAATGGTTGCCAGAGATTACAAGGAAGAATACATTGACTGAAAGGGAGGAGCATCATGAACCTTTCACAGGGATGAAAGTCTTTTATATCATGTGTGGTAGTGGTTACACCATTGTTTACATTTGTTAAAAATGAGCCCCCTATGGCACAATTTATCAAGACAAAGAGTTAATTCCTAGTGGTGTGTTGATTGTATGGGAAGATTCCCATCATTGAGAAGTCAGTTTTTAAAACACATGAGTGGACTCAGTGTTTCTCCTTTCTTCATGTTGATAAAAAAATATGTAGTAGGCTCATGTCCACTGAATTGACTTGTCTCATGCAGTCCAGTGTCCATGAGCAATTGATTGACAAATGGCAGGATGGCAGAATGGGCTGTTGAAGTCCCAGTTACAGCATGAGCTAAGAGACAACATCTGAGTGGTTAATGTGCTGGCTTATAAAATGCAGCTTTAAAACTGTGGCCAATATATGATGCTATCTCTTAATAAGGAAAGAGGTTTTAGGTCACCACAACCAAATAATAAATGCTAGCAAGCACGGCTAAGACAGAAAACAAGAAATTCACAGAAGGACAAAAAGAGAAAGTTATAATTATTCATTTAGTTCTGGTGACCAGCATGAGAAAGGGTAGTAGCTCTGTTTCCTGCTAATTACTTGGATTTTTTCACCATTTCTCTTCACAATATCTTTGTATAGATAATCCTGGTAGAAACTATTCTTTTAGGTATCAAGTAGAAATCTGACCCACTTTGTATCATACTGCTATGATAAAGTTATTAATGAAGCTTAATATGTTCCCTCTATTAGGAACATGAATTAATCATTGGACAAAGAACAAGTGAAGGCTGACAACAAGGGAAAGTGCTTCATTTTGTTTTAGTCATTTGAAATGCATCCTCTATCCTTCCTCACCTTGTTATGTGCTTCAGAGTATTGCTGTCTTTTATGGATAGCCCAACTCCCTGCCCCCTTGTTTTCTGGCCTCAAAATGAAAAAGATAGCAAAGGATCAGGAAGTCTGTGTTGAATGAGCTTGAAATATGACTTCCAAGGGCTTGCTCACCTCTCTATAACCAACTGTCTGAGGCCCTTTACATACAGCTGACTTCTCTGGATCCTATTTCCTTCTTCTTAGTCTTTAGACTAGGGTTGATTACACTTTCTCACTCTTGCTAGTCCTGGGATATGTCATGATTTCTTATCATTTTCCAAGACCATATTCACCTTTTTGAAGGTGTATCCTGATAGATATTATTCTCATGTCATTAATAGGGGATAAGGAGGACATTAGAGTTCATATATTCTGCTCCATGGTACCCATGGTCTCCATTACCCACCTCAAACAGTCATATGGGTACACATACATGCACACACATACATGTAGGACCTTGCTCATGGTAAGTGATTGAGCAATGTTTGTTAAATATTTATTGTTTGATGATGTAAAGAAAATTCAGAAATGTCAAAAAATAAATAACTTGGATTAGGATGGGGAACACATGATAATATATATTGTGATTAAAAAGACATATTTTATATGGTTTGAAAATGTGCATGTTTCTCAGGGGATTTCCTGACTCTGAGGTGTCAAAGGATGAACCAGAATGAAGCAGAACCTCCCCCCTAGTATTGCTCCATGAATTTCTATCTTTCTCCTTCTATAAATGAAGTGGGTGAAAAAGGACAGAGAGTGCCTCCATGGAAAAAAAAAAACAATAAGAAGACTCTTGCAAATGTTAGATTCACTGGGAGGAGGGCTACCTTGCAAGTCCTACACGTAGGAAGTCAAAAGGTTCTCTGAGTTAGTAGGTGATTCCAAGCCTGCATGGGAACTTCCTTGAGGCTACTTTCCTCAGGGCTTCCTGTATATTCTTATTCCTCAGGCTATAGATTAGGGGATTAAGCATTGGAGTCACCACTGCATAGAAAACAGACACCAGTTTCTTCTGCTCTTTGGAAGACTTGGGTGTCATGTAGGTGATGATTCCTGCCCCATAAAAAAGAATAACAACAATGAGGTGGGAGCCACAGGTAGAAAATGCTTTGAGTCTCCCTGCAGCTGACTTCATCCTGACCACAGTCACTATGATGAGGCCATAGGACACAAGAACTAGGGAAACAGGTATGAGGAGAATCACAACCCCCATGAGGAAAATGGCCATCTCTGAAGTGCGAGTGTCTGCAGATGCCAGGATCAACAGGGCAGGGGCCTCACAAAAGAAATGAGCAATACTATTGCTACCTCGGTAAGGTAGCCTCAGTGTGAATGTGGTGTCTACCACAGACACAAAAATTCCAGTGGTCCATGATCCTGTGGCCAGCTGGGCACATACCCTCCAGGTCATGATGCTAGAGTAATGCAAAGGGTTGCAGATTGCCACACACTGATCATAGGACATCACTGCCAGGAGGGCACATTGTGTACTCTCAAAGAGCAGGTAAAGCAGAAGCTGAACTGCACAACGTGTGAATGAAATGACCTTCTTTCTGGAAAGCAGATGCACTAGGGCCTGAGGAACTATGTTGGTAGAGAAGCAGAGGTCAGCCAGGGATAAGATGCAAAGAAAAAAGTACATGGGTGTGTGAAGCCGGGAGTCAACCTGGACAAGGGACATGAGAAGAAGATTTCCAAACACAGTGGCCAGATACACACCCAGGAATAAGATGAATAGCAGCTGCTTGGTGTATACATTATCAGAGAGTCCCAGAAGGAGGAATTCTGTCACCTGGGTCTCATTTATCTGTCACATAGTTTGTCTTCCTTCTCAGCAAGAAGTTACTATATGATAAACACAGGTGTGTATAACTTATAAAATTACTTCATTTTCTACAGGCTTTCAGTAGAGTTGCAGGGCATAAGAATAGCTCCAATCATTATGAACCATTTCAAAAATCCCCTTTATAAGGTCCTTAGAAGACTATCATGCTGCTTTAGTTGGAACATTTTCAGTGTTGCAGAATAATACTTTATAAGATGGTGCATTCATTGTTAGTATCATCTGTCAAGTGTAGCATACATCAAACGAGTCATAGTCTTCTTTATTCTGAATGTCATATTTCTAGTAATTAGAATAATGAATACAGATTGGATTCATCTATAAAGGCACATTATGTAATTTCAATTTATTATTAGTTATATTCTCTGAATCTTATGCAGTCTTTCTCACATTTCTTCCATCTCATGATCGTGCTGATTTTTAAAAAATATTTTGGACATCCAGTTGATCTTGTTGTTTCTTCCCTGAAAATACAGGCATGATGGCACTTGCCTGTAATACCACCAACTTGGAAGGCTAGAATGCAAGGGTAGGGGTAGCATGCACAACTTAGTGAGACCCTGTCCAAAAATAAAATATAACATAGGTGCTTGGGATACAGCTCAGTAGTAGAGCATTTGCTTAGCATTCATTAGGCCCTGGGAGCAACCACCAGTGATGACCAAAAAAAAAAAAAAAAAAAAGTCACAAAGGTATAAGAATTCAAAAAGTCAAAATGCCTTTTAGAATTCACATGTTTCTTAGAGAAAATATAACTCTGGATACTAGTTGGCAATCCTGTCTGAAGCTTCAGCTGAAGCTCTCAACTGTGAATCAATTTCCAAAATACCTGATGCACCATTACAATGGAATTTTCATGCTAAGCCACCAGCATGCTTGGTTTCCCACTCAGCTCAAACATATAGTTAAGTAGTGCTGTTTAGAAGGCCTGCCAGCATCTCCACAGAGATTTGAAAGGCATAATAATAAAATTTCATAGAGCTTTTTCAAAGAGAAGGGAAATTTAAAGTATAAAGTTTATAGTACTATGCAAAATTGGGCTATAAATTCATTATCTATCTGGCAAAAGATTCTGAAAATAATGTTTTAAATGCACCAAGATAGATGTATAACTGATTACCAAGGAAACCAGTTATATCAAAATACATTTACCAAGGCAGTGTTAGAAGACAAATCTGTAAACTGTAATATATGTGCTCTATTAACACACAGGACTAAAGATATCATGTTTTTATTAACACATTAAATTGTTTAAATCTAGTGGAGGGCTTAATACCACCTTCATTTCAAAATAACTTTAAACTAAAATATTTGGAGATATATTCAATAATTATAATGTAATGTGAAAATGCTTCTTATTTCTAATGCTGACAAAGTCATAGATATCTCTAATAAGAGAATGTGTTGGTTAACCATACTTAAACTAGAAGCAAATGCCAAATTTTAGTTAGAGGAAAGTAAAAATATAGAAATAACATTTCACATCCAAATGGAAGAACAGTGAATTTTAGGTTAAAAATGCTGGGCATTAGGAATTTTGATAAATAAATAAATAGGGAAAATTATACCCTACATCTGTAGTCATTCTCTGACCATAAGATATTCAAGATAAGGATCAGATCTGAATCACTTTTATTTTCCCCGAAGAAGATTAATCATGGTATATAATAAACACCCAACACATTTGATAAATGTGATTGGGAGTCACAAGTGAATGTGACTATGACTTCTCAGATCATAGGAACTTTTACTGACCCTGAGAATGTGTTAGGAGGCAGTACTAAAACCTCTTTGATTGTCTTTAACACTGCAATTGTCATACCTAAGAGACACTTCCACACCCATGTTCATGGCAGCACAGTTCACAATAGCCAAGATATGGAATTAGCCTAGGTGTCCATAAAGAGATAAAGAGATAAAGAGATAAAGCTAATGTGGTATATATACACTAGGTAATTTTATATAGCTGTAAAGAAGAATGAAATTCTGTATTTGCAGCAAAATGAATGAAACTCGATATTATCATATCAATTGAAGTAAGCTGGACTTAGAAGGGCAAGTACCACATGCTCTCTGTCATATTCAGAAGCTAAATGGAAAAACAAAACAAAATATATATGTATGAGAATTGACAGTAAAAGGAAGACATTTGGAGGGGGAAAGGGAAAGCAGGAGGGGAGAGAGAAACAAGGTAAAGAGGCAGAGGGTAAAAATGCTACTGTCCCATGCAAATGTGGGGGAGAAAATGTTACCCAAGGTAACTGTGAACCATACCCCAGGGTCAGGAAGCTTCTGTTAGAAAATCATTTTTTATTGTCAATCTTTCCATCATTTTATTTTGCCTTTTCTCCACTTTTAACACAAATTTGTGAGTTTATTCCCTGAAGTGCAAAATATGCCACAGGATATGGAATTGGATTTAACGATCACAGAAAAATGTGTTGTATAATCTAACATATATTTGAGGAAGAAGAAATTGAGTAAATCTGGAGAGGACCAAGAAAACAATACAAAATCTCTCTTCTGATTCCAAGATCTTTCCTACTTATAATCACCTCTTCTTTATCCTCCATACTTACCATCTTGCAAATCCATGTTAATAGAGGCATAAGAATCCCCACTCCCAGGAATTGCAATTATAATTATGGTTTGATAAGGTACAGCCACTGTGGAAAAAACTTTGGCTAGATTGATTGCAGAAAATTTAGATTAATAATCAGATTATCTTGACAAAATTAGTTGAATTTTTAAACTAAGTCGAATAGAGTAAAACCATTCACTCACAATATATGCCTGGTTTTCCTCTTAGTTCATCTCATGCCTTCTCTTCCCCCTTCCTCTATTAATATTGTCAAAATCTTCTCATCTGGAAGATAAAAAGATAAATTAGCATGTCAAATCCAGTGAATATGCTGCAATGTGAATGCAGAAAGCTCTACAGATGAGTTGGCTGCAGCCTGGGCAAAGCAGAGACAGGAAACATCTTGTCATCAAGGCAGAGAGCTCAGTAAAAACTTGGAAATCAAGACCAAGGGCAAGGCAGGAAGGGAAATCCTCACATCTTGCAAATCCTCCTGCTGCATTGAAGGGTCTTAATTGGTGACTTCAGGGCATACTGTGCTTAACAGTAGTTCCATTAAAATGAGGTAAAATGGGGAGTGGAGAGTCTAGAACCAGTCTCTGGAGCAGCCAAAGCACTCAGGAGAATTCTGAATCATTAATACAGATCCTAAACTGGGTTTCCTCTCAGAAAGCTCCCAAATGGTTATACAGATGGCAGAAAATAACATGTAGTTAGCACTCCCATCTAGCTTATAGGGCTTATCACCAGTTGTTCTTACATGTCTTATTTGAGGAAATATTGTATTGTTGCAACTGAATATTGGTTTCCAAAGGAAAAAATAACCAGGGTGAAACTCAAGTCTGCCACACACTTTTCCAAGATTTTGAGAAAGTTCATTTGCCAAATGGGAAAGTGAGGTGCCCAGTTAACAATAATTAGAAGAATGTGATGAACATGTGTGCATATGATAACAGCAGAGTGTATACTAACTAATTGTTAAAATCAAGGCAAGGGGATTGAGATTATGGATAAGTGTCAGAGTTTGGGTAGATAAATTTGACATTATTCAGGATTTTTTTTTTCAATTCTGAGGGTTAATCCTATGGCCTTTTGCATGTTAGGCAAGTGCTCCACCACTGAGCTTTACCTCCAACCCTGTTTTTATGTTTTAGGACAGATTCTCACTGAATTGCACAGCCTGCCTCTGGCTTCAAATTGAGGGATACATTTAAATTAATTCTTTGAGCCTGAGTATCAAATAGTAATAATAGTAATTATAAAAGGAGTAATTGAGACTGCACGGTCTTCGTGCAGAGATAGAAAGCCAGAAATGGAACAAACTCAAGAGCACAAAAATCCACCACATCCAGCAGGAGACTCCTATTATGTATAACAGACATTGTAGATTGATGGGAAACTTTCCCATAAATGGTGCTAAGTGGCCATATGAGAGGAAAACAACCCTAAGGTGATCTTACCTCATTCCTACATCAAAATAAATTCTAGATGTATAAAGATGCACCTGAAGCCATATATGTAAATAACTGCAAATTTTAAAAAGGAAAAATGAATGCCTTTTAAAAAGCATAACTTTCAACAATAAAGTCTTTTCAAATATTACCAAAAAAATCTGAAGTCTTAAGGGAAGACTGATTGATTTGCTTTGATTAAATTATAAAACATTACATATAATAGAAAAATACATCTAAAAATCAAACAGGAAGAGTAGAAAAAGACATTTTCCTGAGGCAAAATCAATAGTCCCTTATTCCATAATATTGAAAGGATTTATAACACACTAAAAAAAAAAGCTAAACAGCACAGTGATAGAAAATGAGCAGAGGAAATAGTTACTTCATAGAAAAAAAGAAATGAAAATGATCAATAAGCTGATGAAATTATGCTAATGAAGTATAAATGAAGTATCACTTAATAAAACAACAATGAGGTATCACTCTTTACATAGGACATTAGCAAAATTGAAGGGTTACAAAATAGCAAGTGTTAGTAAAGATGTATTAGCCAGCTGGTGCATCACTGACAGGGGAACCAAATAAAGCAAAACTATGGGAAGACATATGTATTGAGGGTTTCAGTTAGTGTATTTTAGTCCATGGAGGCAGAAGTTGCCATTACAGGGCAAACATGGCATGGTCCATACCATATTACCTCAAACCTTGGCAATTAGGAAGCAAAGAGCAGAGTGAGTGACCAGAACTAGAGGTCTATATAAAAATTTCCAAAGGACCACCCCCAGGGACCTACTTCCACAAAGCTAGGATCCCACCTCCCAAAATTCCTGACCTCCCAGGACTGTTTAGGACCACGTGATCCAACACATGAAATTTAGGGGACATGTTAGATTCACACCATGACAATAAATTAATAGGGAACTTTCATGCAATTTTGATGAGAGTGTAAATTAATGAACATTTTATAGGACAATTGAAAATGTCTTTGAAATTTAAAATGAAGATACCATTAGACCTAGTAATTTAGTCTCAGGAAACATATCCCTCAAATGTATTTCACAAGGACACAAAGATACATGCTAAAAAATGTTCAGTGGGGCAGTTTTAATGTCTAAAGATTCAGAACAACCTATCTATTAATATACATCTGGCTAAATAAATCATGTCACATTTATACCATGGAACAAAATCCATTCAGTTTATTGAATATGATTTATACATGCTATGAAACCAAAACTAAACTAAAAATAATGTGTGAGTCAAGGCACAAAACCAGCAATACAATACCACTAAAATTAATACCATTTATTGATGTGATAGGTGACGTTTTGGTCCAACTAAATTGCCACTGACAACTTCAGAGCACTTCTTTGAGTCTCGCCATCTGATAATGCAATTTCTTCTTCCATGTTTGTCTCACGTTGTTTAGTAGGATGACATACACACACGATTTAAATATAAAACATATTTTTATTATGATTTTCTTATTAGCTCAATAGGTTAAAAGAATTATTCCATTTAATGAGGTCAAACCAAGGTGTTAGTTTAATAGTTTAAGAAATTAAAGTCTCATTCTAAAAGATTCTTTCAACTATGAATTATCCACAAGGAAAACAATTTTGATTTTTTGTCCAGTAGAAGTATATAACTTTAATACAGCAATACAGTCAGTATCCTTGTGGTCATGTTGATAACAGTACAATGTTAATGAAATAAAATTTCACGACTTAAGGTGGTCACATGAGACAAAAGCAATCATAAACTGAACATGCAAGCCCTGAAAGTTGCATTCCTCAGTTGGAAAGTCAGCACAGAGTTGATCCAATATATGTTCGTTTATATTTTGACTTAATTACCTTAGAAAAAATGAGAACTTAGATGACTGGGCATATGTCTGTTTATGCTATTTTGAATATTTGTGTAAAGTTTGAAGGAGAAGTGAGTGTGATTTGGTGACTTCAGTCTGTTATATCAAAAATAATACAAAGTGCCCCAGGGTGTTGCAAAGGACAGAAAGGTAATAAAGTGGAGGCCTCCCAAAGCCCCAAGGAATGTCCTGTTTACATAACTCTCAGGACCTCATTTTAAGTACTCCCTCAAAGGAAAATACTCTGATCAGAAGTGAGACCTAGGAGAATTGGAGCTTGTACACCCTGGAGCCATGGAAAGTGGAAAGGCTTAGGATGGAGTCAGACTCATAGGATAATTAGTGCAGGTGTTGGGAGGAATTGCTCAGAAGCCAGACTACAATTGGTGCTGTCCTTCAGGTGTGAATCTGCAGACAACAGAAATCTCTCCCTCACACTAGATCCATGGTTCCTTCATTAATGACCAGCAAAGCACTGTTTCTCCTTCATGTCTGCCCTGAGGTGAGAGAGGAGAATCTATTAATGGACTTTAGTATGTGGGATTCTGTAATATTTGTTAGGGATTGTGATGAGAATGGTGTGGGAAAAGATGAGCTTTGTTCTTTCACTCCTACACATCAATATTTTTCCTTGCTAGACTCCTAGACAGAAATTCTATTTCCACTCTTCTCCAGGTTGTGAGCCTTAAACACTCTATGTCTTTTCCTTCAGGGACACTGCTGATTCCAGAGAAATTGCAGAGGCTGTGCCCTCCCACATTACTTTCCTTTGATCTGTTCAACCTGTGTGCTATGGTGAAAACTGCTCTCCACTGCCTTGACTTGCAGCTTTTTGGTCTTCATTGCTTCCTTCAGCGTGCATTTGTTCAATCATCTCCCTTTGTGGATGGCATACTGAACAGTCAAGAGGCTGCAAGGGCACTAAGAATATTGCTTTGAGGAACCCCATCAAGAGCTTTATGCCCTTAAGCATGCTCTGGGTCTAGGAGATATGAAGGAACCAAGACTCCTAGCTCTAATCTCCTATGATCTAGGCCCCATGGTGGAGAGTAGGTTCCATTGCAATCAAGGCTGTCCTCTTAGTGTACAGGAGGACACCAGCCCCACTGCTGATGCCATCACACATCTACTCAGTTCTCATCTATTTTTCTCATACAAGTCAGATATGAAGGGTTTCCACATGACTCACCCTTGCTCAGTATCCAATTGGATCAGTACCTACTCGGACTCGTTTTCTTATTGTGAAAGATTTGGAGGCCATGAGGATGCCATATAAAGAATATGAAATACTTGTGTGAGTGTATCTTGAATGCCTTGTGCAGTATGAGATACTGTAAAGCTACGAGTAAATTCATGTAGCTTGTGGTGTGACTGTGTCAATGGAGAATTACTGTGTATGAAGCTGTGCATCTGTGTAAGAGTCATTAAATATCTGGGTCATCCTAGCACTTGGAGACTAAGGCAGAAGGATCAGGAGCTCCAAGCCGGCCTGAGCTACACAGCCAGTCCCTGTCTCAACAAACAAACAAACAAACAAACAGATGTCTGGAAAGGCCCTATTATTACAATGCTCTTAGGACCTCAGACAGATAAACTGATTTATTCCTTGTCCTTTCTGTATAGGAAAACATCCATACATGCAGAAATCTTCCTGTATTCTTTCTCCTACTTTCTCTCCACATATCTAGGTCCATGTTTTCTATTTTGAGCTTTCCTTCCCTTTCTTCTAAATTCTATTCTCTTTATTCAATTAGCCCCACTCTTATTTTTTCTGCCTCATTTTCTCTCCATATTAGTCAAGAGAAACTACAGTTGAAGTAATTAGGAAAATTGACAAAGCTACATGAAATCTTCAAAGTGTAAATGAGAAGTTATCTCTGGTCTTAGACTAGAATGTTATATATGATACATTTTATCTGATGTAGCTCTCTTTCATTCATTTATTACTCTCCTTTCCTGTTTTTATACTAAACTACATTTTTCCCTAATCCACATATATGTACAAGTATATTAATGTTTATATTCAGCTGAGTGCACACACCTATAATCCAGTAACTCAAAGCTGATGCAGAGGGATTACTAGGTTGTGGCCAGAGGCAGCTGGTGCAATTTAGCATAACCTTGTCTCAATAATAGAAAAATAGAAAAATGAAAGAAGGGACTAGATGTGCAACTCAATGGCAGAGCACTTGCCTAACATGAATAAGGCCCACATTACTGAAAAAAAGAATAAGTTCTAGCTGGGTGTGGTGGCTCAGGCCTGTAATCCCAGCAACTCGGGAGGCAGACACAGGAGGATAGCAAGTTTGAGACCAGAAGCAGTCTGTATAATTTAGCGAGACCCTGTCTCAAAAAAAAAAAAAAGTAAATAAAAATGGGCTGGGGGTTCAGCACAGTGGTACAGCACCTGTAAAGCACGCAAGTGCCAGGCCCAGGGTCCAACCCCCAGTACTCCCCCCCCCCACACACACACACAAAGAACAAACTCTAAATTCTTTGACCCCGTTCTTTATATAGTTTTCCACTTCTCTATGGCTTTAGATATCCATGGTTGACCACAGTCCAAAAATATTAATATTTGTCTTGACTCTTTCAAGAGACACTACACTCACAGAACACTTATGAAAACATATTTTTGTAATTGTTCTATTTTATTAGTTACCATTATTAATCTCTTATGGTGCATAATTTATAAATTAAACTCTATCATAGGTATGTACGTATAAGAAAAAACAGTACTAGAGAGTTCAGTACTTTCCACAGTTTCAGACATCCACAGAAGGTCTTGAAACATATTGTATGCAGTACACAGTCTCTGCCTGAGTTCTAACAGTCTTTTGTGTCTTAAAAGTTCATCAGTGTGGTTAAGGTATTACTGAGTCACAATCATGTTCATTCTCATTCTCTCTCTCCCTCTCTCTCTCTCTCCTCTCTCTCTCTCTCCCTCCCTCTCTCTCTCTCTCTCTCTCTCTCTCTCTCGCTCTCGCTCTCTCTCTCTCTATCCACACACACTGATACACACATATCTAATACATAATTCATATCCATGCATGCTATTTTCACCTATTTTTAATTCTATAGTATATCAGACATCTTGCCATGGAAAATATAGGTCTACTTAACATTTAATAGTTTAAAATTATCATATGATCCTCATCATCATCTCACCCCTTTCTTTAATGTAGTTGCCAAACATAATGGAAATTTTCCATTAAGCTTGTAATTTAATCTTTGCATCCACACTATGAAGTAGTGGCATCATATTTGTTTTCAAGGTGAGGAGAAAGAAACAAAAAAAAGAGTCAAAGCGGCAAAAAGGAGTCTCAAAATCCAAAAGACCTAGAAAACTGAGGAACAAGGATCCAATTCATGTCTATGGGACTCAGATATCTGCACTCTTGCCACTTCTCTATAATGCTGTATGTTTTTGTTGTTGTTGTTGTTAGATGTTGTCAAGTTGGATCCAACTCATAGTGACCCTGTGTACAAAAAAAATGAAACATTACTGAACACTGTGTCCTGCCCGACACTATGTCAGTGCTTCTCCATTCTTCATAGAATTTTCAATGGCTGATTATTTCTGGAGTGGGCTGCCAGCTCATTCTCCCAAACCAGAAGCACCCCGTGTTTCCAGGTTGTCTCCCACCAAAGGACTAACCAGGGCTGACCTTGCTTAGCTTCTGAGATCTGATGAGTTCAGATACTAGGATGGTATGGCTATAGAATTACACTGTATAGATACTACATACAAACACTATAACTTATTTAAGTTATTGTTAGATTATACATTATTTTATCCTAGAGATCATTGTATATGTGAGTAATTAAAGTTTTACGCATTCCTGATTATTTCCAAGTAAAGCAAAATCACGGACAACCTCAATCTTTTCTCCATTTATTGTGAAGTTGCATATTGACCCAGTTGTAAGGATTTCTGTTTCATTGATGTTTAGTTGCAATGCATACTGAAGACTATGTTCTTTGCTCTTCATCAGTAAATCTTTAAATCTTCTTCACTTTCAGCAAGCAGAGTTGTGTCATCTGCATAACACAGGTTGTTAATAAGTTTTCTTCTAATCCTGATGGCACGTTCTTCCTTATAAAGTCCAGCTTCTCAGATTATTTGCTCAGCATATAAAAATTGAAGAGATATGGTGAAAGTATAGAGCCCTGACACACACCTTTCTCAACTTTAAACCAGGCAGTGTTTCCTTGTTCTATTTGAACAACTGCCTCCTGGTTCATGTACAGATTCCTCATGAGTACAATTAGATGTTCTGGTATTCCCATTTTCTAAGTGTTATCCATAATTTTCTATGATCCACACAGTCAAATTCCTTTGCATACTCAATTTTGAAACATAGACATCTTTCTGATATTCTCTACTTTTGGCTAATATCCACTTGACATCAGCAATGCTGTCCCTGATTCCCTGCCCTCTTCTGAATCGGGCTTGATTTTCCGCAGTTCCTCATATATACCTCTACTGTTGCTGTTGAATGACCTTTAGTAAAATTTTGCTTGTGTGTGATATTAATGATATTGTCCAACAGTTGCCACATTCAGCTGGATCCCCTTTTTTGGGAATAGGCACAAATATGGGGTTTTTTCCAATCAGTTGGCCAGGCAGCTGTTTTCAAAATCTGTTGGTATAAGCATGGTGGCACCTCCAGTGCTACATTTGTTTGTTGGAACATTTCTATTTGTATTCCATCAATTCCTGGAGCCTTGTGTTTCACCAATTCCTTCAAGGCAGCTTCTACTTCATCCTTCAATACCATTGGTTCCTCTTCATATGCAACCTCTTGAAATGGTTGGTCATCTACCAATTCTGTATTGTAGAATGACTCTGTTCATTCTTTCCATCTTCTTTTGATGTTTCCTGAATCATTTAATATTTTCCCTGTAGAGACTTTCACTATTGCCACTCGAGGCTTGAAATTTTTCTTCACTCCGTAAGCTTGAGAAACACAGAGCATGTTCTTCCCTTTTGGTTTTCTGTTTCCAGCTCTTTGCACATGTCATTATAATGTTTGTTTTTGTCTTCTCAAGCTGCCTTTTGAAATCTTCTGCTAAGTTCCTTAACTTCATCATGTCTTCCTTTTACTTTAGCTGCCTGATGTTCAAGGGCAAGTTCCAGAATCTCTTTTGACAGGTACTTTGGTCTTTTCTTTTTTCCCATCCTTTTAATAAATGTTTGCTTTCATCAGGAATGACATCATTAATGTCATGCCACAATTTGTCTGGTCTCCAATCACTTGTGTCTAATGCATTAAACCTGTTCTTGAGGTGGTCTCTGAACTCAGATAGACTGAAGATCACACCTTGGCTCTCATACACTTGTTCTCATTTTCTTCAGTTTCAGTTTGAATTTGCATATGAGAAGTTTATTGATCCACCATCAGCATCTGGTTTTGTTCTGACATTTGACATAGAGCTTCTCCACTGTCTCTTTCCACAAATGCAGTCAATTTATTTCTTGTATGTTCCATGTATGGGAAAAGGATGTGACAATCCACTCCTGAGGCAATCCCAAAACAATCAATCATTGAAAATCCTATGAGTGTCACTAGGACTTGATGGTACCTAACACCAACAACATGTTCCATGTGCTGAAGTCCATGTGTATAGTCACCATTTATGTTGGTGAAAACAATTTATTTGCAACGAAAAGCTCAATGGTCTGACAAAATTCTATTATGCCATCTCCAGCATATTTTCTGTCACCAAGGCCATATTTTCCAACCACTGAGTCTTCTTCTTTGTTTCCAACCTCTGCATTCCAGTCACCAGTAATTATCAGTACATCCGGATTGCATGTTTGATCTATTTCAGATTGCAGAAGCTGGTAAAAATCATCCCTTGCTTCATTTGTGGCCTTAGTGGTGAGTGCATAAATTTGAATAAGTCATTTTAAATGGCTTTCCTTGGAGGTGTATGGATATTATTCTATCACTGACAGCATTGAATTTCAGGACAGATCTTGAGATGTCTTTTTTATGATGAATGCAACCCCATTTCTCTTTAGTTTGTCATTCCCAGCATAGTAGACCGTATGATTATCTGACTCAAAATAGTCCATGCCAGACCATTTTAGCCCACTGGGGCCTAGAATGTCAATGTTTATGTGCTTCATTTATCTTTTACCATTTTCTTTTTTATTTATGGGAAAATTCTGGTGTACAACTTAACATGTTTCATTCTGACATGTAGTTCATTGTGACATTTCCATATATGTGTTTCATTGTACACTGCACACATAACTTCCCCCTTACCCTCTTGTGCCCCTCCTCCCCTATCTCCCAGCCCTCCACCAATGGCCTCCTTGCTACTTGCATGTCTTTTTGTGGGAATACTTTTCTTTACCCATGCATCCCAATTATGATTTAAGTCCAAACTGTTTTCTATAGAGATCTATCTTTTTATAATGTCAGCAATATTACATGAATAATCTAGTCCATTTGCATTATTGCCCTCCTTTGGTATTGTTGGTATTATCATAACTATTTCCCACACTATTAAAGTTGGGCTGCTTACTTTGAGGTCGACCTCTATCTCATTCCTCTCTCCTCATTAACCATCCTTCCCTGGCTGCCTTCTCCCATCACTGCTTCCTTTTGCTAGATGCTTCCCTCCTTCTTTCTGCTCCTTAAATTGTCCCATCTCTGCTAAATTTACATGAGCTTTTTATTCTGTTCCAATTTATGTATAGGATATTTTCCTTTTTTGAAGTTTGATTCAGCTCCCACATATGAGTGAGAACATGTGGTATTTCTCTTTTGGGGCTTGTGTTCATTCATTTAAGATAATTTTCTCCAGTTACATCTGTTTGCTGCAAATGACATTATTTCATTTTTTGATTGATGAGTAGTATTCCATTATGTATATATGCCATAATTTTTTATCCATTCTTTTGTTTATGGGCATTTTGATTGATTCCATATCCTTGATATTGTGAAAAGTGCTACACTGAGCATGGAGATGCAGGTATCTATGTGGTATGATGCCTCATCTCCCATCGGGTATATTCCCAATAGTGGCATAGCTGGGTCATATGGAAGATCTCTGTTTAGTTTTCTGAGGTACCTCCATATTGGCTTCCAAAGTGGTTGAACCAATGTACAACTCCACCAGCAGTTTAAGAGGGTTCCCTTTTCTCCACAGCCTCGCCAGCATTTGTTTTTATTTGTTTTATAGATCTTGGCCATTCTTACAGGAGTAAGGTGAAATCTCAGAGTTGTTTTGGCTTGCATTTCCCTAATGGCTAGGGATATTGAGCATTTTTTCATGTGTTTCACGGCCTTACAAGCGTCTTCATTTGAGAAGTGTCTGTTCAGTTCTTTTGCCCACTTGTGTATTGGGTTATTTGTTTTCTTAGGAATTTCTTTCTTGAGTTCTTTATATATTCTGGAAATTAGTCCTTTGTCTGATATGCAAAGAGTTTTTCCCATTCAGTGTGGACTTCCTTGACTCTGTTGATTGTTTTCTTTGCTGTACAGAAGCTTTTTAATTTTGTGTAATCCCATTTATCTATTCTTGTTGAGATTTCTTGAGCAATTGGAGTCCTATTGAGGAAATGCTTTCCTATGCCTATATGTTGGAGTGTATTGCCTATCCTTTCTTCTATCAATTTTAAAGTTTGGTGGTTTTATGTTGAGGTCTTTTATCCATTTCATATCAACTCTTGTGTATATTGAGATATGGAGGTCAGTTTTCATTTTTCTGCAAACAGATATCCATGTTTCCCAGCACCATTTATTGAAAAGGCTATACTTTTTCTGATTTACCTGCTTTACTCCTTTGTCAAAAATCAGATGGCTATAGATGCTTTGATATATCTCTGCAGGAAGAAAAGGAAATTACAGGGACAATCCCTTTCAGATAAGGCACCTGAAAATTGAATACCTTGCAATCAATCTAACCAAAGACCCTGCAGATCACAAGGAAAATTTCAAAACATTAAAGAAAGCAATCACAGAGGATACTAACAAGTGGAAGGACCTTCCCTGCTCCTGGATTGGGAGAATCAATATAGTAAAAATGCCTATCCTACCAAAAGCAATCTACAGATTTAATGCAATGTCCATTAAAATTCCAGTGACAGACTTTACAGAAATAGAAAAAAACGACACAAAAATTCATATGGAAACCCAAAACACCACATATAGCCCAAACACTCTTAAGCTGCAAAACTAGTGCAGGTGGGATCATGATCCCTGATTTTAACCAATACTACAGGGCTGTAGTAGTAAAAACAGCTTGGTACTGGCACAAAAATAGGCCTAAAGATCAGTGTAACAGAATAGAGGACCAGAGATACATCTTTCAATGATTTCTATTTTTTCTAGATTCATACTATGTACATTCCATGTTCCAATTATTAATGGATGTTTACAGTTGTTTCTCCTCATTTTGAGTCATGCCACATCAGCAAATGGAGGGCCCTGGGGCTTTACTCCATTTCCGTCATCACAGTAGACTCTACTTTGAGGAGGAAACTCTTCCCCAGTAATCTTTTGAATACCTTCCAACCTGGGGGGCTCATTTTCTGGCACTATATCTGACAGTGTTTCTTTGCTATTCATAGGGTTTTCAATGGCTAGTTGTTTTGGGAGTGATTCACCGGTGCCTCCTCCCTAGTCTGTCTTAGTCTGGAAGCTCAGCTGAAACCTTTCCACCATGGGTAACCCTGCTGGTATCTGAGATACCAGTGGCATAGCTTTCAGCCTCATCACAACACACAAGCCCCCACAGTGTGGCAAACTGACAGATGTGTAGGAGAAGATAATGGTTATGCTTTTCATAATTTCTTTAAAGGGTCCTTCCCCAAAGATAGCAAAAATTATTCCCCATTATTTTTGCCTAGTAATTTTAGGATATTTGTGTTTCATTTCTTCATTAAGATTTAATCCATCTGGTTTCTGAGGGAGAATAACCATAGTTGTGAGAATGTTTTTCTCCTGATCAGACAGAGAGATAAACCCATTTCTGATGTTGTACTGTTAATGTTTTGAGACAGGTTCATGTTACATATGTCAGTCTGGCCTCAAACTCAAAATCCTCCTGCTTCAGCCTCCTGAATGCTGGGATTACAGGTGTGCACCACCACACCTGGGAGCTAACAGCATTTTTAAATACACTTTTCCTCTATTAATTTAAATGACAATCTTGTGATTTATTCCCCATTTATTCTTGAGTTTGATTCTGAATTCTTTACATTATTTCATTGAGGTGCTGATACCTGAACTAGTATGATATATACAAATTACTCTAATTTAACAAGATATCTTAATACTGGACAGGTTAAATCTCTCCCCCTTCCTTCACCCACAATAAACTTTCATCTTTTTCAGATTTTTTCCCTGAATATTTTCATGTTTTCAGAATATTTTTGTTATGTTTCAAGTCAGAAATTGTTTACAGACTTTAATTATAATTGCATTTGAGTTTTAGTTTATTACTGGACAGTGTTTCTACAACTATGGTCCACAGAATACTCATATCAAAATCACCAGATGTATCTGTTAAAAGGCAAATTTATTTGTTCAACCAAAAGCTACTGAGAATCCCCAGAATCTAAAAATCTACTTCTCACAAATTTCAACAAAGAGAATTACTCTAACATTGATATACAAGAATCAATGATTTGAGAAGAATTGACTCTTTACAATATTTAAATTTCCCATCCAGGAATTAGGATATTTCTCCACTTATGCATATCGAGGTCCCTGTATTTTTTCTGAACATATCCTATTACATACTATTCTATATATATTCTGGGAGAAGGACCTGGCAACCCACTCCCAAGGCAATCCCAAAACAGCCAGCCTTTGAAAACCCTATGAGGGTCACTATGAGTCGGATACTGACTCGATGGCACCTAACAACAACCATAACATATATATTCTATATATATTCTATAGAACATATTCTATATATACTATTGAATGCACACCTAAATATTAGGAAGAATTACTGTTATAAATTGTATCATTTTAATTACTTTCTAATTTGTTCTTATTGAAATATGAGAAAATCATATAAAAGTACTAATATGTATATATATATATATATATATATATATATATATATATATGCTGTTGCTTGTTTTCAAATAATAGAACTCATCATAAGAAAATAATACTTAAATTTCTTCCAAAAGAAATATTCTTAAGTTCCTGTTTTACTAAAATTGCTTATGAAGAATGAAAGTTGAACATTATCAATTGTCTTTTGGGGCATCTAATCAGATTATTTTCCCCATGTTCATTTGTTAATATAAGAAGTGGGTCAGAGCAAATGAATATTGTAGTTTTTTAATATAATTGGTAAAATTGTTTTTCATAACCACTTGCATTTGCCAATGTGTCTTTTTCATTACATCCTTATGAGAAAGCAAATAAACTTGGACACTTATTGTATGATTTTTGGAAAGTAATTTAACCACTCTGTGCCTCAATTTTCTCATCTTACAGACAAGATTACTACTATACCTCACAATGTTATTGAGAGGATGTAACCATATAAAATCCTTAAATTAAAGCCTCATATGTTAGACATTCAACATAATTCTAGTTATTATTTTTACTATGACTTTTCCTGTTAAAATCTTAGATAATTGTGCAAGTTAAAATGTATGTCTCCTTGTTGTATTTACATATTGAGTTATAATAAGATATAAAATAATATTGCATATTTTTCTCATACTGAATAGCTATTTGCATTTCTTCTTTGTAGTCTATTCATGTTGCTGGCCTGCTATTTCATGGATTAAATTTTCATGGTGGTTTATACTGACTCTTAATGTAAAAAAGAGATTTGAGAGTTGTATGGTATCTCCCCCAAACATTTTTCTCAGTATGTGATTTATCTTGTAGTATTGGCATCAAACAACAACATCAACAACATTGTTTATGATATCATTATCTCACAGAAGTCTTTCAATTTATATTGTCATATAATATTTATTGTCATATTTATTGTCATAGTTTCTTAGAAAGCTTTTGAATTTTTCAAGTCAGGGGTAATTGAGATATCACAACAAAAATTATGATTAATTTTCATAGATCCTACATTTTATTCTTTAATCCAAATACAATGGCAAGTAGTGTATGATATGCTAAGTTTTACTTTTAAACATAGGAAAAATTTGTTTTTCAAGAGCTCAAATTAAGTTTGATACCTGAAAATTGTTTCATGTTTTTCAAGCATATGGTACTGTATAGTATGAAGTATTTGGAATACTTACTAGTGCAGTTTTCTACCTGGGCATAATCTTAACAGTACACAGTTATTTCCTAAGATATATGCATATATTAGGAATATATGCATAGCCAATTAATAAAAACCATGGGAACGATAATATTCTCAAATCAGTACTAGCCAAAAAGGGTTTTAAACAATATCATATTTGTTGTTGTTGTTATTTTTAAGTACCATAGAGGTGGATCCAACTCATAGCGACCCTATGTACAAAAATGTGGCACTAGTTAAAAGAAGGATCCGGAAAAAAATAAAGTAGACACATAGCACAACCAAATCATTAGAGTAAATATATCCTTTTGTTATCAAATACAAGGAGCTAGAGAGCAAAAAAAAAAAAAAAAAAAATCTAGAAATAACCAAATAGGTGTCAATTTTAACATAAGCCCTGATAACAGGACTTGATGTCATAAACCCAACCAAACTTTGTTCTCTTTGTCTGTGACAAATAGGTAACAGGTATAAATCTCAATGGGAAAAGAAAACCAAACCTTTGTAGATGAGTTTGTCTTCCTGGGCCTTTCACAGGATGTAAAGACTCAGATCCTGCTGTTTATTCTTTTCCTCGTCATTTATTTGCTGACTCTACTTAGAAACCTGCTCATCATCATTCTCACCTTCACGGAGTCTCAACTTCACAAGCCCATGTACTTTTTTCTTAGAAACCTGTCCTTCGCAGATTTATGTTTCTCTACTAGCATTGTCCCTCAAATGTTGATCCACTTCCTGGCAAAGTGGAAAAGCATTTCTTTTTGGAGGTGTATGACACAGATAATCGCCTTCCTTTTGGTTGGGTGTACAGAGTGTGCACTGCTGGCAGTGATGTCCTATGACCAGTATGTGGCTGTCTGCAAGCCGCTCCACTATTCCACTATCATGACCCAAAATGTATGTCTTCAGTTGGCCATTGGGTCCTGGGCCAGTGGGGCCCTAGTGTCTTTGGTAGATACCACCTTTACTTTCTGTCTTCCCTACAAGGGACAGAACATAATCAATCACTACTTTTGTGAACTTCCTGCCCTTTTGAAGCTAGCTTCAGCAGACACTTATAGCACAGAAATGGCCATCTTTGCAATGGGTGTGGGAATACTCCTAGCTCCTGTCTCCCTGATCTTTGTCTCTTACTGGAATATTATCTCCACTGTGATCCACATGCAGACTGGAGAGGGGAGGGTCAAAGCTTTTTCTACCTGTGGTTCCCATCTCATTGTTGTTGTCCTCTTCTATGGGTCTGGAATATTTACCTATATGAGGCCAAACTCGAAGAATATAAAGGAACAGGACAAGGTGATATCTGTGTTCTATACAGTGGTGACTCCAATGTTGAACCCTATAATCTAGAGCTTAAGGAATAAGGATGTCAAAGGGGCTCTTAAGAAACTAGCTGGAAGAAAGTCCTTCTCTTGCAGACAGTGACCTAAAGGTCTGACTTTCAGAACTGTGGTAACAGTTTTAAAAGAGGAATAGGATTTTAGTAGGCAGCAATGAATTAGGTCACCTCAGGAAAAAGAATGAAAACAAAGGATGTATTCTAGAAAAGAGCAAAAACTATACTAGAACACAGGAAAGAAATAAAAGGGTGAAAGTGGAAGGTGCTATTTGGTGACTGTATAGTTAAGTCAGCTGCCATGAACATAATATAAGCATGATCACAAGTGAATCTATGAGTTTTAGACCAGAGTATCCTGAAATAACATCTAATATGAATTACATGCATGATTTCAAGATCAAAAACACTTTGCATTCCCAGTCTTAGGAATATTTGAATAAATCTTGATTAAAACAACTAAAATATTTACATGGGTCTTTAATACTGGTGTCATTCATGCTCAGAGTATTTCAGCTTGTGATAGGTACCAGAAGCAATAATGCTTCCTAGCTTATTATGTTCTTTCCTAATCTTCTCAAATATGAGCTTAAATAATCAGCTTAAACTTGGTGTGGTGGCACATGCCTATAATCTCAGTGACTTGGAAGGCAGAGGCAAGAGGGTCAAAAGTTCAAGGCCAGAGACCGCCTGTGTAACTAGCGAGACCTTGTCCCAAAACAAAAAGAAAGAAGGGGGCTGGGGGTGCAGCTCAATGGTAGAGTACTTCCAAAGTATATGTGAGTTCTATGGTTCAACCCCCTAGTACCACTAAATAAATAAGCAAATAAATAATCAGCTCAATTTTCATATAAGCATACTCTAATAGAAAAAGGGAATCAATGATCATCAAATCCAACTACAGTATGAGGCCTAGACTAGAATTACATCTCCATTGAATATTGACTGTCTAGAATTTTTCTAACCAAGAATGATAACTCTCTATTCTCTTGAATCATTCTCTTTCACCTATAGAGGGATTTTAGTAATTAGAAAGATCATCCTCACAGTAAACCAAAATCAATTTTCATCTATCTTAAACCCAATTTCCTAAGTTTTATTCCTAGAACAATTTTCTTTATTCTTCTATACCCCAAGATAGTAAAGTCAATATCTACATTTAATTCTTTTTTATTAGTGTATATTTATTGTATAAAATAAGGGGGTTCTTTATGACGTTTCTGTAATTTATGGCCCACTTGTTTTTTTTAATTCCTTCATCTAACATACCTTTATGCACTATATTCAACCTAGTCATTCTCTTTTCAATAAGCCCAATTTACCTAATAGATATTTTCTTAGAAAACAGAAGAAAAATCAGAATTTTAGAAATTGGAGTTGCCCCATCCTAGGCTGACATGTCCATAGGCTTAGATGCTGTTCACCATCTCACAATGGCTCAACTTTCTTACAATGGCCAATTCAAAGTTCCACTTCGGGTTCTCATCCAACCTTAATACAAATGAACTTGCTGATGGCCACCTCTCGTTCACCCCAACTACTAATTAGTGACTCATTTAGAGAGGTTTCTAAATCACATGTTCAGAGGGAGTTCCATGGTTACCATTCTGTAGTCACGATGAACATGGGGGCCAGGAACTGTAGAGGTCAGAATGTTTCTGCAGCAGCACTGACTCTCCTCAGTGAAAAGTTATGTAGGAGCTGTCCCAATTCTTATTTCTTTAATTCACTTATCCATTTTAAAGCCAGTTATTGAGCTCTTATTTCATTTTATCTTCTACAACTCTGGTGAATGACTGAGACACAATATGCGATAGTGCACATTTTTGGATTTGTTACTGTCATTTTAAAATTACTGGAACTGTACCACAATAGGCATAATCTAATCTGGGGTACAATGATCACTAAACACACTCATCAAAACATTATGTACTAGTTGAGGTGACATTGATATGCACAGAGAATTATTAGTTGAATATGGTGACTTTAACTGCAGGCTATCACCTATAGGAGATCTATTTCATTAAGGAGAAAGAAAGTAAGAAAATAGAATATGTGGACACTAATTTGGAGAAGTTTCATGATAAGCCAAGCCCTGTGGCACACACCTATAATCGCAGAAACTCAGGAGGTGGAGGCATGAGAATCACAAGTTCAAGGGCAGACAGATCACATAAATTAGTGAGACTGTCTCAAACTAAAAAGTAAAAAATGGGGTGGGGGTGCATCTCAGTGGTACAGCACTTGCAAAGCATGAGCGAGGTCTTCAGTTCAACCTCCTAGTAATACAAACCAAAATTAATTCATTTATTCCCTTTTTTTAAAAAAAGTTTTAATATGATGCAGAAGAAAGAAGGTACGGCTAGAAAAGTGAGATTGTGGGTTATTAAATTTTTATTTTAGGTTACAGAGTCAAACTCATATCACAGAATTAATCTGAGAAGATGATTGCTATTCAGCACTAGATTAGCATAATTTATACTTCCAACACCAGCAGCCCAACACACTGTTGCTGGGGCTGCTGATTCTGCTCAGCCCAAAACTGAATATTGCTGAATCTGCTGCTACTGCCAGAAAGAAGAACAAAAAAAAAAAAAAAAAAAAAAAAAAAAAAAAAAAAAAAAAAAAAAAAAAAAAAAAAAAAAAAAAAAAAAAAAAAAAAAAAAAAAAAAAAAAAAAAAAAAAAAAAAAAAAAAAAAAAAAAAAAAA
>VMDO01008594.1:0-24904 GCA_007922755.1 Pedetes capensis
GAGCAGGTAGAAATGTTTGGTTGCTTCCGAGAGAATCAGAGGAAGGAAAATGATCCGTCCCAACCGGGGGAGCAGACAGGGGGATTTGCTGCTGCTGAGAGGTCAGATCTGGTCTCCCATCTGTGCCACCTACCATACAACTCATGGGCTCCCTTGTGCTCTGCTCAGCGTACAGAGATCTCTGATTTTGAAACCACATCTAAGTGAGGAAAAAGGAAACATAGACATCATAAAGCACAGGTGATTCTAGCTCTGCTTCTCATACTCTGTAAAGCAAATAGGCAATTAACATAAGGACGAAGCACAGGGTGCTTGTGTGGGTCTATATGAACATTTCATATATGATCTTCATCTCTGATCAATGTTTTGCACGGTTTCTGAAACATGAGGCTAGGGATGTGCTTCCTAAGCACTTAGTATACACTGAATCACTATCACCATCGCCTAGGCAGAAGGTACTCATTGAGGGTAATTTTGTCCCTCAACTGGAGGACATCTGATTATGTCTGTAAATTTTTTGGGGTTGCTACTGATGGGGGAAGGTGGAGGTGGGCATGGACTCTATGGGTATCTATTTGGTAAAGACTAGGAATGCCGAGCCTGCAGCCGTAGCACTGTGGCATCTGATCCTGTCAGATCTCAGAAGTTAAGCAGGGTCGGGCCTGGTTAGTACTTGGATAGGAAACCACGTGGGAACACCAGATACTGTAGGCTTGGGAGAAGGACCCGGCAACCCACTCCCAAAAATCAATCCGCCACTGAAAACCCTATGAATAGCAGAGAAGCACTAATAATACTGTTTCGCTGTGAGTCGGACACCGACTCGATAGCACCTAACAAAAACAACAAGGAGTGCTGAGAAATATTCTACCACATATAGAAACCCTCCCAAGAATGACCTCTCCTAAAACCACCACACTGCCACAGCTGTAGAATACCTACAAGAGACTTTTGAAAATGGATAGTAATTTTCACATATCCCTACAGTTTCCCTGCTTGTGATTCTAAATGGATACACCCTGATTTTGAAAACTCTTCCTTTGCAGGAATGTGACTTATAATGCTGTGTGTTTACCATCCAGACCTTGATGTGCCATGATTAGGATGACACACAATAGCCTAAAGTCCCACCACACCACCAGGGGCAATCTTTCTTACACATAGGGCACACTTGGTGCCACAGACATACGACTTACATGAATTCTTGATTCCTTAAGACCTGTTTGGTTAGCCAATTTTTTCCTGGTAGGAGTATCAGGGAATCGGTTACTCTTAAAGGCTTGAAGTAGGATCTTTCCTTGAGCTTTTACAAGGGCCATCCGGAGTTGTCTTGCTTTTTGTGGTAAGTATTCTAAAGGAGAACGCAGAAGCAGGAAGGGGCTTTTAGATCCATTTTCACATTAAAACTGGAAGATAATGTGGACTGCACTTACGTTCCAGGAACCCCCCGGAGGTCGCAGGAGGGGTCACTGGGCTGCTAAACTACAGCATAACTAAAAGATCCAAGCCTTGCTCACCACGAACCCACCTGTTCAGCCAACTGCAGAGCAGTGTTTACATATATGCCACGAGTGCCCAGAACAAGCTCTCACTGGCTCCTAAGCTAAGGAATCTTTATGAGAATTCCAGCACAACATAAGCAGTTGTTTCTACTCTCCATGGGACCCACTGAGTGACTCCATTTGGACGGGTGGGTTCTTACCTTGTGGCCCTCGCTGAGACTGGCTGTGCTCCTGGGTTTGATCTTTTCCTACATAGCATCCAGACTCCAAATTTCTCTGTATATTTCTATTTCTTTTAAACCAAGTCTAAGTGGAAAAAGAAGATGTGAAAGTCATGTAACTCAGCCTATGTCAATCCAACTATGAGTTCTGCTAAACCAAACTGATTTGCCCATCTGCCCTTGGAAGGATATGCCTAAGAGAAAGGCAATGCAGTACCCTAGGATTGATGCTACTATTAGTATCCAATTCAGGACAGCACATGGATTACACTCAACTGATATGAACACTTTGGCATGATCATCCTCATAGTATGCAAAGTAAATTCCCCTGATTGAAGAGACTTTTTTAGGTCACTCAAGGAAAATATCTGCCTCTTTCTCTCTGAGTAGGCCTTCAATGTCTGCACGCCTTTCCTTGTTTCCTAACATTGCCTTGTAGGAAACGTGATTTCATACTGTTGTTGTTAGGTGCCATCAAGTCAGTGTCGACTCATAGTAACCGTACGTACAACACGTGAAACACTATTATCAGTGCTTTTCTGCTATTCATAGGGTTTTCAATTGGGGATTGATTTTTGGGAGTGGGCTGCCAGGTCCTTCTCCTAAGCCTACAGCTCCTGGGGCTCCCAGGCGGGTCTCCCATCCAAGTACTAACCAGGCCTGACCCTGCTTAGCTTCTGAGAGCTGATGGGATCAGATGCCACAGTGCTATGGCTGCAGGTGATTTCATACTACCTGTGTGGAGCAGACCATAGAAAAGAATTTAAGTAGGGTGGCCAAAGAGCCGGGCTGATGCTCATCCAGGTTTGTTCTTTCTTGTTTCATCCAAGAGTCAACAGTAGATGAGTAAACTCCTAAGTACCGGGACATTGGGCTCTTTCACTATCGTCCCTAAAATAACCAACGGAACTCTCTGTTGGTCTCTTCCTGACTACAGTCAGAATTGCAATATACTTTGTAATTATTTTTAAGTGTGTTTTTATTTTGATAATGTGATATATCTTGAGAAGACTTAGGATATTAATGACAAAGTACCTGATGATCAACCCTTATATCCTAGGCACTGTGCTAAAATGTTCTGTTTTGGCTCTAAACTAATTAAAATATTTTCAGATAAAAATTCTTAAGCGCCTATGGAAAGGGGAAACTCGTGAATAGATTAGTGAACACAATAGCAGAGCCAACCTCATCCCACACTATTTCTTGGACTTGCCATCCTCTCCCTTAGTTCAAGTGGGCCCAAGTAATATTTCTCTGAAAACCAGTAAGCAGATACTCCCATAGGATGCAGTTTTTATTGTTGTTGTTGTTAGGTGCCCTCAAGTTGGTACCCGACTCATAGCGACCCTCATAGGGTTTTCAATGGCTGACTGTTTCGGGATTGCCTTGGGAGTGGATTGCCAGGCCCTTCTCCCATTTTGTGGTGCTGGGAATTGAACTCAGGACCTCAGAGACTACAGTGCAGCACTCTACCAACTGAGCTAAATCCCAGCCCCGCAGTTTTTATTACCAGGATTTTTTTTTTCAGGTTACTGGGGGTGTTGAATAAATGGCCTTACATGCACTTTGCAAGCACTGTACCATCGAGTTGAGACCCTCGGCCTCTTCTTTTATTTTTTATCTTGAGATAGGGTCTCATTAAGTCACCCAGGCTGCCTTGGACTTTGGACATGCAATCCTCCTGCCTCTGCCTCCCAAGTTGCTGGGATCACAGTTGCATGCCACTGTGCCTGGCTATTACTGGGATTTGAGTACACTGTCTCCCAGATCTAGGACATATACATGAAGTGATAAGTAGACTATCATCTCCCTTATATCCCCTTAGACCAAGGCCATTATAACCAATGGTTTCTGTTACCTGATAGAATGTGTGGACCCTAAAAAGAAATTATGGTCCCTGAGATCCTGCAGAAGGCCTGAGGGGGAGAGGCCTGGTATGAGATAAATTGAGAGATCAGGAACACAATGCACGGGGGGTGGGGCTTGGCGGGGGGTGGTATGAAAACGCCCACTGAGCTCTGCCCAGTTTCCAGATGCAGGAGATAAATTTATGGGTCTAAATTTATGGGTCATAAATAAGTATGCCCCAGGGGTCCTCTGCTGATAGGAGAGTTCCTTGGTGCCTGAAAGTCTCCCTTGTATATTCCTTTATGTTTATCTTGTCAATGTAAAGAAGAGCTATGGGCTCTCTTCTCTGTTTGCATGATCTTTGCTCTGTAACCTGAAAAAATAAAATCACTATATAAGCAAGGACTCGGAGAGTCCGGTCAGCTTATGCATTTGCTCATCCTGGGTCTCCAACTCGGCTTCCTCCCGGCTGCAGTCCGGTGACAGCTTCTTTGATACTATGCATTTGACACAAGCCCCCAAACTCATTACTTTTCTTCCCAAATACATTTTTACTTGGTCTTCATTGGTTTAAACACTGGTTTCACCTGGTATAAATTGTATTATTTTTAGATATCTTTTTGACAGGTGAAGAAGTTTAACTTAGTTTCATTTTTACATCAGGAATTCTACTCAGAACAATTCAATATGTGATTTTACCTGGAATACTATGTGCAAATTACATTTGAGACATCAAAATAAAAAGAAAGAACTAGCTTAAGAATTGGGAATGTGTATGAGTTCTTAGCTCACTGTTTCCTTGTGGTTACATATTAAACATTTTCTGTAGTCTATATTCCAGTACTTATGGACACCACCTGATTATCATGGTGATCTATTTTCCTATATTCTCTAACTCTCAAAATATGATTCAAGTTATCTCAAAATATGATTTAATTGGGAGAGTCCGAGTCAATATATTTTCCCCTCCTCTGTCAGTGAACATACACCAATGATATTTCTCCCATTGGCAAAAGGTATAGACGAGAGTCCTTGTTTTTATTATTGTATAATAGGAAAGCCCTTCTTAGCAAATTCCTAACATAAAAGAATTGCCTAAAAGTGCTTAGCCCAGCTTTTCTTTTTACCTTGACTCTGACAATAGAAATCTAAAGCCTACCTGAATTTTAGATGCCGGAATGCCAATCACTTTGGCCAGTTGCTTCTGGGTATCACCATCAGGGTAAAGATTATGTTGAAACCATGCTTGGAGGGTAGCCTTTTGACTCTGGTTGTAAATCATCCTGGGTCGCCAAGGTTCTTTTTGTAGTGTACCAGAAGCAGAGAAAAGGCAGAGGAGCACAAACAAAAATACATATGAGTTAAAAACTGTGGTGTGAACATATGTCTTATACTGATTCCAGGTTGAGAGCCCATAGATCCAGCCAGATATGGTGGTGCATGTCTATAATCCCAGCACTTGGGAGGCTGAGGCAGGAGGATTCAGGCAAGTTCAAAGCCAGCCAGTCCATATCAGGTTGGGCTATAGAGTGAGATGCTGTCTCAAAATGGTGCTTGCAGGGGTGTGTGGGGGGAATTATCCTACGTTCTTGTTGCCTTATTAAGAAGAATTTAACAAGGAATGGTGAAGTGACAGTCAGGAGTCAATTTGTAATGTGGAAAGACATTCCTAGACAGTGGCATTCGCCTGTAATCCCAGCGACTCAGGAAGTTTGAGGATTGCAAGTTGGTGGGGCTGAGAGTCTGCATAATTTAGTGAGAACTTGCCTCAGGATAAAAAATAAAATAAAATTAAAAAGGGGCTAGAGGTGCAGCTCAGTGGTAGAGCACTTGTAAAGTATGTGCAAGGCCCTGGGCTCAGCCCAGTAGTATCATTAAAAAAAAAAAAAAAAAAAGAAAAAGAAAGAAAGAAAAAAAAAAAAGGATTGAGTTTATTAAGAAAAATGAGAAAGAATGTGCTCTGAGAAAGAATACAGAAGGGGCCCCTCAAGAGGGAGAGTCTGTGAAACCCTGTCTCAAAAAGTAAAAAAAAAATGCGCAGCTCAGTGGTTCAGCACTTGCAGAGCATGCAGGCGTGAGGCCCTGGGTTCAACCCCCAGTACTGGGGTGGGGGGGGGGAGAGGGAGAGTCTGCAACCTCATGGTTGAAGGTGAGGCTTTTTAAAAGATAGTTCCTTACTCAACAGGGAGTCCAGGTAACATTAGGGTGGGGCTAGTGTAGAACTGGTGTTTTGGGAGTTCCTTGCTGGGTATTAATAGGGTATGAGCCTCTTCATGAGGTCATCTGGGGACTCTGGCAAGGACTCCTCATGGCCACCGAGAAGCTTAGGGGAATGTGGCCCTGTATGCTTTTGTTCCCTGGTGGGTCCATTTCCCCTGCTGCTCCTTCCTCACTGCTCTCTAACACACACACACACACACACACACACACACACACACAGCCTGGAGATTCAATTATTACTTTGTATTTTTTTTGCAGTACTGGTGTGTTGAACCCAGGGCCTCGCGCCTGCATGCTTTTGCAAGTGCTGGACCATTGAGCTGCATCCCCAGCCCATTTTTGTTTTACATTTTTTTGAGACAGGGTCTCGCTAAATTACACAGACTGCCTCTGGTCTTGAACTTGCAATCCTCCTGCCTCCGCCTCCCAAGCTGCTGGGATTACAGGCGTGCGCCACCACGTTTAGCTCTTTACTTTGTATTTTTTATGTTAGGCATATAACTAAAGTCATGCTAAATTAGATGTATTTAAATATACATCTTAGGACAATGATGTTGATCTAAATTTCCAAAGAAAGGACTTACAGAAAGTATGCAAAGTTATGAAGAAAAATAGGAAAACAAGAGGAAGGAAATTAATGAAAAGAAACAAGTAAAACTCATGAAAGAAATGAAAAGATTAAATAAAATACACAAAAAACTGGTACTCTGCAGTAAAAAAAATTTAATAAAATTAAATTGTAAAAAGCATTAGGTAGTCCATGTATTTTTTTTTTTTTTTGCTTCACTTTAAGTAACAATTTTAAAACTTTAGGCAGAGAGGACCCATCTACAGGTTTCACAGCTGCCTTGAAATTCAAGTTTCCAAATCTCAAAACATTTATCAAGCCCCTGACAAAACATACCACTGAAAAAATCCCTTTCTTGAGCTGGGTGGGGTGGGGCATGCCTGTAATCCCAGCACTTGGGAAGGCTCAGGCAGAGGATCGATACAGCGAGTGAGATTCTGTCCAAAAAAAAAAAAAGAAAAAAGAAAGCCCTTTCTCCAGCAGTCTGTCCCTCCAATCATGATAGTGTTTTTGTTTCTAGATGCTCTGAAAAAGAAACAGGCATCAGCATTATCTAAAACCAGATTAAAATGCTGACGGGGAACTTACCACTTGAAGAGCCACTGAAATCCATCTTGGGAAGAAGATTCAGACTCTCAGGAGAGGAGGGGGAAGGAACCCCTCTCAAAGCAACAGGATTTATCAAGGTCCGGTATGACCCCACCCTTCCTTATGACCCCACCCCTTCCTTAAGTACCCATCATTAAATATTTAACACTTTGGAAGGAAACTTGAAACTCATGCTTAGTGCAAATGCAAACACGAATCAGTTTCTGTGTTAGTATACATATACATATTGGAGACGTTTTTATATTCAACTACTCTTGGTTTGGGATGGAATTTAGCTCAGTTGGTAGAGCGCTGCGCTGCAGTCTCTGAGGTCCTGAGTTCAATTCCCAGCACCACAAAAATGGGAGAAGGGCCTGGCAACCCACTCCCAAGGCAATCCCGAAACCGTCAGCCATTGAAAACCCTATGAGGGTTGCTATGAGTCGGATACCAACTCAACGGCACCTAACAACAACAACAACAACTCTTGGTTTGGCCATGTTGTTTATTATTATATTTGTATCATTACCTCACTTTGTATTTTTGTTTTCCTTAGCAATCCCTGAAACTCATTTATTTGATGGTAGTGGTCACGGGTCAACATCAGAACTTGTGCTTCCTAGGGATTCTGTCTTATCAAACCATCACAAAGGATGACTGACAATGGGCCTATTAGCCAGGTGCATCCCAAAGACTCGACTCTGGAGGCGGAGGCGAGGCAGGGGTAGAAGGATCCGGAGTTTCAGGCCAGCCTGGGCCTCGCTGGACCTCACGAGATCTCATCTCAAGGTGAGGGAGGAGCCTGGCTCGGCAGCACCCGAAGGCAGAGGATGGAGGATCCTTGAGTTCTAGGCCACAGGCAGCCTACGCAACTGAATGAGACCCTGACTCAAGATAAAAAATAAAAAATGGGCTTGGCGGTGCAGCCCAGTGGCAACTGAGCACTTGCAAAGTATGTGAGAGGCCCTGGGCTCAACCTTCAGGTAGAATAAATAAGTAAATAAATAAATAAATAAAATAAAATAAAATAAAAGAAATTGCGTGCTTTTAAGAGGCAGGCACACGATGACCACACCCATAATACAAACACTTGGGAGGGGGCAGCATGAGTTTGAGGGCAACTCAGACTATGGAATAAGACCTTGTCTCAAAAACAAAACTATCCCCCAAACCAAAACCGAAAACCAAAAAGCATATTTTTTAGGAAAAGGGAGACATACGGGCACGTATTTTTAACTATTAAACTTTGTGAAAAAATTAAAAATAAGCAAGGTGCGGTGGCACGTGCCTGTAAATCCCAGTGGCTGGGGAGGCGACGCAGGAGAATCTCAAGTTCGAGACCAGAGGCAGTCTGCATAACTTGGCGAGACCCTGTCTCAAAAAGTGAAAAAATGGGCTGGGGGTGCAGCTCAGTGGTCCAGCACTTGCAGAGCATGCAAGCGTGAAGCCCTGGGTTCAATCCCCGAGTACCACAAAAAAATAAAAATAAAAATAAAAATAAAAATAAAAATAAATAAAAAGACAAAACTCATGTTGGTATTGCCTGGAAGGCATTTTGTAGGTGGTTGGATTACATCATCAGTTCCCTTTCAGGAAGTCGGATAATCCTGGATAAGGTGAGTGGGCTTGATTCAATCAAGGAACAGTCTTTCAGCAGCAATGCTGAGCCTTTCCTGAGGGAAAGAGAATCATACCCTCAGGGGTGGCTGGGCCCCTGCAATCCCTGAATTTGAGAGGCTGAGGAAAGAGAATTGCTGTTAGTTCAAGGTCAGCCTGGGCTACGGCGTGAGACCCTGTTTGAGAAATAAAATAAAATAAAAGGAAGAAAGAAAGAAAGAAAGAAAGAAAGAAAGAGAATCATATCTGTGTACCTGTGTATAGCACTTTCTTCTCAGGTCTGAGTTTCATCTGCCTTTCCAAAGGCTCCGCCCCCGCCACCCCACCCATCTGTACTGGGAGGCTGAACCTAGAGTCGCCAGCATGATTGGCAAGCGCTCTGCCACTGAGCTGTACCCCAAGGGTCTTGCTAAATTACAAAGGATGACTCTTGCCTCATACTGGAGATCCTCTTGCCTCTGCCTCTCAAGTCACTGGGAAAACAGGCTCAGATTTCATTCTTGCCTAGCCAACCCCCAAAATTTTACAGGTGGATTTTGGATTGCTAAAGTCTAGAACCGAGAGGCAGTCATTTGAATAGAACAAGGAAATACTGCTTGGTTTAAGGTTGAGAAAGGTGGGCGTCAGGACTGTGTACTTTCACCATGTCTCTTCAATTTATATTCTGAGCAAATAATCCAAGAAGCTGTGAGATGCCCAGGCTGACCAAGAGCCCAGAGTTAGCCCGAATGACCCCCTTATTTTAGGATTCTGTCTTACAGGCGCCACTCCACAAATTCCTTTAAAAGATCACTAGATCAGAATGCTCTGGGCCAGAACAAAAGGCTGTAGATATGGGCAGTAACTTCTGAGAACTCCCAGACCTCAAGATAATACAAATGGCATACTTTAGCAACTCAAAGCCCCACCTTATCTCAAAGCCCCACCTTATTTGACTTTCAATAGCAGACCCCTCTCACTTTAGCTACTCAAAGCCTCACCTTATCTGACTTTCACTTTCTCCACCCCCTCCTTCCCTTCTTGTAACCCACAATGTAAACCTTCATCCTGCAACCAGTTGGGGGGGGAGGGTCCCAACACTGAACTGCTGCACTGGTGAGGTATGGTACCCTCGAGCTCTTGTTGTTGTTGTTGTTGTTGTTAAGTGCCATGGAGTCGGTATCCGACTCATAGCGACCCTCATAGGGTTTTCAATGTTGTTGTTGTTGTTAGGTGCCGTCGAGTCGATATCCGACTCATAGCGACCCTCTGTACAACAGGGGAAACACCATTGTCAGTGCTTCTCTGCTGTTCGTAGGGTTTTCAATGGCAGATTGATTCCTGGGAGGGGGTTGCCAGGTCCTTCTCCCAAGCCTACAGCTTCTGGTGTTCCCAGGCGGTCTCCCATCCAGGTACTAACCAGGCCCAACCCTGCTTAGCTTCCGAGATCTGATGGGATCGGATGCCACAGGGCTATAGCTGCAGGCCAGGGTTTTCAATGGCTGACTGTTTTTCGGGATTGCCTAGGGAGTGGATTGCCAGGCCCTTCTCCCATTTTTGTGGTGCTGGGAATTGAACTCAGGACCTCAGAGACTGCAGGGCAGTGCTCTACCAACTGAGCTAAATCCCAGCCCCACCCTCGAGCTCTAGCTTTAATAAAGGCTCTTTGTTATTGTATGCGACTTTGGACTCCCTGGTGGTCTTTGGGGAACTCTAACTTTGGGTACAACAGCTGGACTTTATGAGGAAGAACGCAGTATCAGGATTGGAGGAAGACTCATTAACAACCTGTGTGATGCAGATGGCACAACTTTGCTTTCTGAAAGTGAAGAGGATTTAAAACATTTACTGATGAAGATCAAAGATCATAGCCTTCAGGATGGGTTGCGACTAAACATAAACAAAACAAAAATCCTTACAACTGGTTCAGTATGTAATTCATAATAAATGGAGAAAAGATTGAGGTTTTCTAAGATTTTGCTTTACTTGGCTCTATAATCAACACCCATGGAATCAGCATTCAAGAACTCAAAAAATACATTGCTCTGGGAAAAGCTGTGGCAGAAGATCTCTTTAGAGTATTGAAGAGTAAAGATGTCACATTGAAGATGAAGGTGCGTCTGACTCATGCCATGGTATTTTCAGTCACATCATTTGGTTTTGAAAGCTGGACATTGAACAAAGTAGACAGGAAAATAATTGATCCTGGTGAGGGGGAGCCAAGCACCCAAGAGCTGCACCGCCCAGAAAGGAGGCTTATGTCCACATCTGCTCTGAGGAGCCTTGAGAAAGGCAAGCTCAGAGGCTTATGCCCACAGCAGCTCCTTGCATCTTTCTTCCTAGTGAAGACGCCAACCCTAAGTGCTATGCACCAACAGCTCTTTATTGTTTTCTTGACTGTCCCGGTCAATGGAATGGACCCAGACTGCTCTGTGTACCGCCCTTATATACTCTCCAGGGCCTAGCCAGGGACCAATCAGAGGTAGTCACCCCATATAGGTCTTGGCCAATCAGGGGGGATATGCAAATTTGGTTTTGTAAAAGTAGCCAATCAGTGGGGGGTTCCTGAACAGTCCAATCAGGAGCTGTTCAGTGGTTTGGAAACAGCCAATTAGTGTCGAGGGGTCTGAGGCGAGGGATTGGATGCCAGCACCATCTTTGGGAGCTCGAAGACCTGGAGTTCCCAGATGTAGGGCAAAGGTGATTGCCTGGGGAACAAGCCTCAGACCTCCAAGGCACCTAGATAGGCCCCGGAGCGAACTGCCTCTCTAGGCAGTGCCCTACAGGTGGCCCTGCTGGTATCTAAAATACCTGTGGCGTAGCTTTCACCATTACAGCAACATATACGCCCCCACAGCACAACCTGACAGACATATGGGGACAGCTCCTGCTGACTGCCAAATTCACAGCGGATTAGACCAACAGTGAGTACCCACTATGACACCACTCCCTGGGAGGATGACCTGGTGACAGGTGCATTACATTGGGCCACTTCTTTCATAGAAGTGCTTTGTTCTTACTGGAGTAGAACCCCTGGTTACAGATTTACCTTTCCTGATAATGCTTCTGCCAAAACCACCATCTGTGACTTACAAACTGGCTTATCCACTGCCATGGAATTCTACAAACCTTTGCTTATTTAAATAATTATTTTAATTGTACATATTGATAAGATATGGTGTAATAATTTGGTACATGGATATAATGAGTAATGATCAAATCAAGGTAGTTAACATTTCCATCTCCTTTGATTAACACATAATTGTACATATTTATGAGGTATCATGGAATATTTCAGTATATGTATACAATGTATAATGATCAAATCAGGGTCATTAAGGTTCCCCTCCCCCTCTCTTTTTTTATGACAGGGTCTCATTACGTAGCCCAGTCTATCCTCCAACTCCCACTCCTCCTCCTCAACCTCTCAAGTGCTGAGATTACAGGTGAGAGCTACCATACCTGGCAATGTTTCCATCGCCTTATAATTTATGCTTGCAGGCTTCAGGCTGCTGTCTTCTAGTTATTCACAATATATAATAGGTTATTGTGAATGATAGTCATCTTGCTGTGCTACAGAACAGAAAAAATTACTTCTTCTATCTATGTTTTGACACTTGTTATCTTATGTCCCTTTGTTGCCCCTCCCCTACACCTTTCCTAGCTTCTAGTAATCACTATTTTATGTTCAGATTGACTTTTTTTTCCCCCTCCAGTATTTGGATGTTGAACCCAGGGCCTCACACACATTTTGCAAGGGCTCTGCTACTGGGCTACATTTACAGTCTATTTTTCACTTTTTAATTTTGAGACTGGGTAGTTATACAGCCTGCCTCTGGGCCTCAGGACTCTGGCTCCAGAGTCATGCCAAGCCTCAGACTGACTTTTTAAAGTATCCACATATGACAACATGCAGTATTTGTCTTTCTGTGTCTGACTTACTTCTCTCAACATAATATCCTTCAATTCCATCCATTTTGCTGCAAATGATAGGACATAATTCTTTTTTAATGGCTAAATAATATTCCATTGTATATACATTCCACATTTTCTTTTCCTTTCATCCATTGATGGGCATCTAGGTTGATTTTCTGTCTTAGCTGTTATAAGTAGTAAGATATCTTATTCCAGTTAGAGTGGCTCTTCTCAAAAAGACAAAAAATAACAAATGATAGTGAGGATGTGGACAAAAGAACTGTTATACACTGTTGGGGAAGCAAATTAGTGCATACACTTAGGAGGTGCCTCTAAAGCATTTCTCCTCCTCCCCCCTTCCTCTTTTTTCTTCTTGAGCCAAGGCCTTTATGTGTGCTAAGCATGTACCCCTAGTCACATTGTGTGCTTTATGTGTGCTAAGCATGTACCCCTAGTCACAAAGCATTGCTTCTGATGAAGGAACTCCACAGTAAATGAAGCCTGGTAATGGGCCCAGGTTCATGGTTTCACTGGTCTTACTATATTACCAACCATCCTAAAGCAACTGCATAACTTTTCTTTTTGGCAGCCCTGGAGATTGAACGCATGATCTTACACCTATGAGGCAAACACTCTACCACTGAGCTACACCTGCTTTCACTTACTGGTATTTTTTAATTTATTGATAATTTATAAACATCCCTTTCTCTCCATTCAGTAGAACCAATTTAAGAGATGTTTGCACAATGCCTCTTGTAACCTCAATCTCACTTCTCCCTCCTCCCCTAATGACTGCAAGTGACCCAATTCCAAAATTCCCAGCTGATTCCCCTGAGAAACTCCCCATATCCTTCAAGAATAACAGAAGACAATTTAAGTGAAGATAATGTGATGAAAGAAACATGGGTCAGAACAAGGAGAGGACACCTGATCCAGACACACCACTTTCTTTTCCTGAAATCCCTGCTTATTTGAATGAAAAAACTAGATTTTTTCTAGGTTACAAACCAGTGCATACTAAGAGCCTCTCCAGGATTTATTAAGGTCATGAGAGTATGGTCTAGAAGAAGGCAGGAATGGTGGTGCATGCTTGTAATCCTAGCATGTGGGAAGTTGAGGCAGGAGGATTGCCAGTTCAAAGTCAGCTGACGCTATATAGGGTGACCCTGTTTTTAAAAACCAAACCAAAGCACAACCAAACAAAATCATGAAGGGACAAACACAGAGAGGAGTGGTGTAGTCATCCTGGAGTCTATAAAAACAGAAGTAGGAGTTGCTGCCACATCTCAGCCTGCCACAGGCCTGTAATCTCAGCAATTCAGGAGATAGAGGCAGGAGGATCATAAGTTCGAGGCCAGAGGCAGCCTGGGCAATTTAGCGAGACCCTGTCTCAAAAACAAAACAAAACAAAACAAATGAACAAACAAAGGATTGTAGGGGTGCAGCTAAGTGGTAGAGCACTTGCCTAGCATACCCAAGGCCCTGGGTTCAACCTCCCACAGCTGCAACAAAATTTATAGGAATAATTGCAACCTATTGGTGCTTCTTTGGGTCAAATGAAAAAGCAGAACTGAAGTATATTGATGTAATTCATACACATTTAAAGTTCAAATTTAATTTAATTTGGTTTATTTGTTAATTTTTTTTTCATACTGGGGGTGAGGCAGGAAAGAAAGATGGGGAAACTTGGGGGGCGTGAAAGGGCAAGAGCCTTCATCCCAGGATCTGGTTTGAATCTCACCAGCTGAGAATCAAGAAATTGGGCACAACCACCAAGAAAAAAACTGCTGTGAAGACTGCCTGCGTAGAGACATTATTTTTGAGAGACATTTTAAATAACGAAAACGTTAAAATAGCAGTAAGCCATGCTTGGGGTCAAAATGTATGTAACGTTTGAGTTTTGCCTTCCCCTCTGTAGTTCTGTGCTTCTAACCTATACAAAATCCTGCAGCCATAGCACTGTGGTGTCCAATCAGGTCAGATCTCGGAAGCTAAGCAGAGTCGGGCCTGCTTAATACTTGGATGGGAGGCCTCCTGGGAACACCAGGTGCTATAGGTGTGGGAGAAGGACCTTGCAATCCACTCCCAAAAATCAGTCAGCCATTGAAAACCCTCTGTAATGGCAGAGAAGCACTGACAATACTGTTTCACCTGTTGTATGTAGGGTTGCTGTGAGTCGGATACTGACTCGAGGGCACCTAACAACAGCAATCTGTACAATGTACCTCCTGAACCCCCTTATAATCTCATTTTACTAAACGGAAGTTCCTCCGATAGAAAAACCTAAACAATGGAATGTCTTTTGATCTCATTAGCACTCCCGGGCCTACGACAGGGGCCTCTCTAGGCTTGCGTCACACTAGGCGCCCAGATCTCGGCGCCCAGGACTGACGTCACGCGGGGCGTGCCCTAGGTTAAATAAAGCGGGAGGGACCGTGCAGGCCACCGGCCTTCTGTTTGGCTCCTCCTTCCTCTCTGGGTGAGTCCTCGCCTGTGTCTTGGCTGCTCCCCACCCCCCGCCCGTCTCTCAGTGCCCACTTGTATTCTAAAGGGTGTCCTTCATGAACTCTGTCACGTGTGACTTTCCCTTACTTGTTCTGAAATTCTTTTCTGTGATGAAGCCAAGGACCTGGCTTAACCCCTAGTGGAGGTCCAAACTCGGAGAACTCTGCAGTCTAGGCGGCCACGCTGAGCTGTAACTCTGCTGTGCCTCCAGTGGCAGGGGGCTCAACCCAGGCCCTTGAACATACTCTGTGAGTGCCCTACCACTGAGCTGTACCCCTTGCCCCTTTCTGAATTTTTTATTTTGAGACAGGGTATTGCTTGGGGTTAAAGTGTACGTGACCTTTGAGTTTAACTTTATTTTCTCCTCTGTAATACGGTGCTTCTCTGAGAATCTCCCAAACAAGGTTACTGGCCATGTTTTCAGTCAACATATGCGTAGGCTGGGTGCATGGCGAGATGGTGCATGCCTGTAATTCCAGTGACTTGGGAGGTACCGTCAGGAGGATTGCAGCCTGCCTAACTTAGGTAGAACCTATCTCAAGATAAAAAAAATTAAAAAGGGGGCTGAAGGTGCAGTTTAGTGATAGAGTGCTTGCAAAGTATCAGGAGGCCCTGTGTTCAGTCCCCAAGGATGCAAACAAAATAAAAGAAAACAAACCTAGACAATTTCTTTGTGACTCTTTTCTTACCTGTAAACCTATAGAACTCACCTCCTGGACCACACTATAATCTCATTTTATTAAAAAGAAGTTTCTTATATAGAAAGTACACCAAAACATTTCTACTTAAACTTTTAAATCCTAAACAGTAGCAGGAAGCAAGCCCCATTAGAGAAAGACTCACCCAAACACCAGCATTAATTAGAGGAAGGGGCTTTATTGCCAGCTGTGCAGGGGTAGGATCTCTTAGGTCCCCAAATGGCCACACTCCCAGAAGTATTCTCTCTTGTCCCTTAAATAGGGCTTGTGGACTATTAGACAAAGGAATCTGTGTGTTTCTCTTTGCCTTGTTACTTTAAGCAATCTGCAGGTGTTCCAGAACAATCCAGGCAGTCCTTGTAGTCCTTGTCTTCCAAATCTTAAAAAAAAAAAATAACTTCTAGACATCAGGGGCTGTGTATGTGGGGGGATTTACTGTAGTGCTTCTGTTCAGAGTGAGGGGCTCTTGATATTCCATAGATAAGGGAGTGCAGTGCTGTTCTTTGATCAGCGGAGTGAGGAATGTAAACTCCTCAGTCTTAAAGGAGCTGAGGACTGGTGTGCTTTGATTAGGTTTTCTCTCCTCAAAATAGTGGAACTTCTTTTGACTTTATTTTGGCCTGTTTTTGTCTTTGAAACTTCCCTCTCAACCCTAAGACTAAAACAATGTACCTAGTAAATACACCTTACAATTTCTTTTACAAAAGAGGAAATTCTTTAAAATAGAATAGGTAAACCACTTAATTATTTTGTGTACTTTGGCATATATATACCATCTGTTGTTAAGTTATTCAGATGGGACTCTCTCTTGAGAAGCCCATGCTATGTCTTGGATGTGTACTAAGATTCTTTCCTTGCTGTTGTTGTTAGGTGCCATCAAGTTGTGTAGGACTCATAGCGACCGTTGTAGGGTTTTCAATGGCAGATTGTTTTAGGATTGTCTTGGGAGTGGGTTGCCACATCCTTCTCCCATTCTTGTGGTGCTGGGTATTGAACTTGGGACCTCAGAGAGTGCAGAGTGGCACTCTACTAATTGATCTAAATCTCAGCCCCAAGATTCTTTCCTAACGCGTTTCATTTTTCTCTCTGAATACCCAAGATGAAATCTAAAATATGTACTGTCTTTTATCTGCAGTTAGTAACTCTCATCCTGTGATTCTTCTCAGTGATGGAGCCAAGTACCTGGCCCCACCTGAGCAGAGATCCCTGAGTAGGGGGACTCCTTAGAATACCGGCAGCAGCCCTGGGCTGTGTCCCTCACTGCTGCTGACAGGAGGGCTTGGGTATGTCCATGCCAGGACCACGGCAGGGACAACTTCGTGGGTCTCCAGAGCATCAGTGGAGTCCCAGTGTAAGCTGAGGCAGTGGAGAGGTCTGAGCAGTGTGGCCTCAGAGTACTATTTGTGGTTTTTAAATGTTGACCTTGGTTCCACAGTTGTAATGGTGAGATTGTTCACTGGGGAGAGGGGGCAAGGGTTAATGGCTTTGCCTCTGTGGCCCTTTCCAACCCTAAACCCGGGATGTGGAACCAGGAGGAATGGCTGAGGCTGTCCTCCGGGAAGAGTGCTGGGTTTTACTTGTGGACTCCCTTGAGGGTCCTTTCAGAGTCCAGGTTAAGCTTGTCTCCTAGTGAAGGCCCTCGGGAGGGTAGGTCGAGACGGATGAGGCAGCTTGTGGCCTCAGGGTTAAATCTAATTCACACTTACATCACATACCTTTGTAAAGAGCAACCTTAAGCACCAGGATCCTGTCAGGGTCTGTGAGCCCTTGTGTAATTATTTTAATAGCAATGGAACCAACGGAGAAAAAAAAAAAAAAATCAAGGTTATTAGCAAAGAAAGTGAAAACAAAACTGTGGCTGTTTTCTGGGTTGTTAAAAACAACATGAAACGTTTGCTACTTACAAATAGAATGAAATGGAAGCAATTGATTTATTAATATCAACATTGAAAAATATACAGATATTAAAGTGGGATTCATGGAAAGAAGAGACCCCAGGGTAATTAGTAGTCTTCAGGAGGACTTATTAATTGCTAGCAATGACCTAGCTGGGGAAATCTCCAGAGAGCTGAGCAAAGGGGAAATGGGGGGCTGGGCCAAGCACATTACAGAAGCAGAACAGAGAGATTAGTAACCTCACACCCAAGGGGGTCTCACAGGGGGGAAAGGGGAAAAGCAGACAAAGAAGGGCCTCCCAGGGTGGGCCTCCATGGCAAATCCCACAGATAGAACCTGGAGCAGTGTCTGGTGGTCTGGCAATCTAGTTGCCATGGTTACCGGGAAGGGTACATTCTCATGACCTCACAAAAAGGGAGGCTTTTACAGGTGGCCTGGAGGGGGACAGAGGCTTAATGGTTACAGAACTGTGAAATCATCCAAAAGAATACTCTTGACATTTTAATTTACAGAAAACAGGTGCTACGTTAATTTAGGTGAAGTGGGAGGAGGAGCAGGGGGTTCTTTAGAATTGTTCAGTATAGAACATTGTGTAGGAAGAATAATCCTATTGTTTTTCCTTTTATTTTATTGTTTTATTTTATTTATTTATTTTTTTTTTTAAATTTTTTGGTGGTGCTGTTGACCAAGCCAAACACTCTCTCTTGGCCTTGCGAGGATCTGTTAAGTACTGATGAGGGGCTCTTCCTACTGGTGTTCTGATCCTGGGAGGGACCGTGGGTCCCCAACTGATCACACGCTGGTGCTCCTCCTTTCTTGGGGATCTGAACATCCAGGGGATGCCCCACTGGTCCCTCCACCAAATGCTTCATTTACAACATCAGAGACAGAAAGATATTTTTAGAGACTTTACATTTTTCCTCTTTCTATTCCCCTTCCTCCCCTTCCCTCACCCCTCATGCTCTTTCCTTTCCTACTCTGCCTCCTGTTCTTCTCCATCTCAGGTGCTCATTTTCTTAAGTTACAGAGATGTCTCTCAACTCATTGCCATGAGTTTTTCTATCCAGGAGAAATAAACCCGCTTCAATAACAATCCGTGATTCTTTTGAATTTTCCTGAAAGGATTTGGCTTGTGTTTTGCATGTTCACTTCTTTGTATCAAGGGCTGGTCTTGTCAGAATGCTTAAACCACGACCCTGATCTGGTGGGCTGGCAGGACCAAGCCCGTTCTCTGCAGGACATGCAGAAATCGATGTGACATCTCATCTCTTGCCACCAGTGGCCTAGCTGAGGGTGTGGGGTCCTACACCAAGGGCACAATGCCCTTGTTGAACGGAGGTCACACTCTGAACATGCATGTCTCAGAACCTTGGCTGATTGACCCTCCCACACATTTGAGGGGTAATGGAAGGGGCTGTGGAAGGTGAACTCCACTTTATTGCCCTGGGGGATGGTGGTGATAGGAGCCGCGTGGTTCCAGTGAGGAGTGTGCACAAAGGGGAGAGTGGGCTGTTTCCAGGTACTGTACAGTGAGGGCAACTCTGCCAGGCCATCACAATCCCTTGCTGGGCACACTGACTTCACAGGCATATGATGTTTTATTGGAGACCATATGTATGTATTTACATGCTATCAAGATATATATATATATATATATATATATATATATATATATATATATATATATATATGCCTGCAGCCATAGCCCTGTGGCATCTGATCCCGTCAGATTTCAGAAGCTAAGCAGGGTCGGGCCTGGTTACTACCTGGATGGGAGACCGCCTGGGAACACCAGATGCTGTAGGCTTGGGAGAAGGACCTGGCAACCCCCTCCCAAAAATCAATCTGCCATTGAAAACCCTATGAACAGCAGAGAAGCACTGACAATAATGTTTCCCCTGTTGTACAGAGGGTCGCTATGAGTTGGATACCGACTCGACGGCACCTAACAACTAACAACAACAACAACAACTAAATATATATATCATACCTACATACATACACATACATACACACGTCTGTCAACTTGTCATGCTGTTGGGGCTTGCATGTTGCTGCAATGCTGAAAGCTATGCCACTGGTATTTCAGATATAAGCAAGGCCACCCATGGTGGACAGGTTTCAGCTGAGCTTCCAGACTAAGACAGACTAGGGAGAAGGACCTGGTAGCCCACTCCCAAAACAATTAGCTATAGAAAACCCTATGAATAGCAGAGAAGCACTGTCAAATAGAGTACCAGAAAATTAGCCCTCCAGGCTGGGAGGCATTCAAGAAATGACTAAGGAAGAGTGGCTTCCTCAAAGTACATTTGACCTTAGTGATGGGAATAGGGTAAAGGTGCTGGGGTCTTCTTTTGCTAATATGACAGGACTCAAAATGAGAAGAAACATAGTGGCTGCAACAATGGGCACAAATGTAAAAAGATTGTGTGGCATAGTGTTGGGTAGTGTTTCATTTTGTTATACATAGAGTTAATATGAGTCAGACCTGACTCTATGGCACCTAAGAACAATAAATTACACACACACACACACACACACACACACACACACACTTGAATTAAAAAATACTTTGTGCTCTTTGTGCTGTATTTAAGAAATCTCTGTCTCAGGGTTACCAAGATTTTCTCTTATGATTGCACCTACAACTTTTATAGATTTTGTTCTTAAAATTAGTTTTGGGAGCTTGCCAAAGATCTTCCAGTTACTGATTTTTCGTTTAATTTCGTCATCAGAGAACATTCTTTGTGTGAATTGAATCCTTTAAAATCTATGGAGGTTTGATTTGAGTAGCAGGATGATCTATCTTGTTAAATTTCCATGAGAACTTGAAAATAATGTATATTTTATTGTTATTGAGTGGCATGTTCTATAAATGCCAAGTCATTCACTTGGTTAAGTCTTTTTCATCCTTTCTCATCTTTTATTCTATCAATTATTGAGAGTGGATTGTTGAAACCTCTGGCTGTATTAGTGAATTGGTATATTTCTCCATGTAGTTTGAAGCTCTGGTGTAGCTGCATAAACGTTTCAATTTGTTATATACTTTTGATGGATTGATCCCTTTATCATCCCAAGATAACTGTCTTTAGCCCTTATATTCTTGTTTTTGAAATGTACTTTCTTTTTCATATACTGATTGAACCTTTACTTTGTTAGTTTTAGTAGATGTGTTTTTTCTATCCTTCATCTTTTAACACATTTTTATCCTTCTTTGTAACACCACTTTCTCAGGATTGAGGATGTAGTTCAGAGGTAGAGTACTTGTCATGTATATGCAAAGCCCTGAGTTCAAGTCCAAGTACTACCACAACCACAACAAGAAAGCTGTTTTCTCAGAGACAACACACCTATTTTTAAAAAATGTTCTTCCATATTTCTGTTTTAAGTTTCCTTAGGAATTTCTTTGCTTTGATCCTCCTTCCCTCCCTCCCTTTCCTTCCTTCCTTCCTTCCTTTTCTCCCTTCTTCCTTTCTTTCCCTCCCTCCCTCCCTCCCTCTCTTCCTTCCTTCCTTCCTTTCTTTTTTTGTGGTACTGGGAGTTGAATCCAGGGCCTCACACTTGCATGCTTTGCAAGTGCTGTACCACTGAGTTGCACTCCCAGCCTGTTGTTTTACTTTTTGAGACAGGGTCTCCGTAAATTATGTAGACTGCCTCTGATCTTGAACTTGCAATCCTCCTCCCTCTGCCTCCCTAGTTGCTGGGATTACAGGCATGTACCATCATGCCTGGCTCCCCCTGCCTTCTTTCTTACACAGGGCCTTGCTGTGTAGCTCAAGCTGGCCTTGAATTTGTAATCTTCTCTTCCTGTGTCAGGCTCCCAAGTGCTGGGATTACAGGAATGTACCACTTCGCCACCTTTTTTACATTTCTTATGGTGCAGACTGGTTGGTAATACATTCTTTGAGCTGTTCTAAGTTTGAAAAAGGGCTGGGGATTAGCTTGGCAGGTACAGTGCAAGGAGAAGGAAATGACAATCCACTCCTGAAGCAATCCTGAAAGAATCAGCCATTGAAAACTCCTATTAGTTGCTATTAGTTGGACCTGATATGATAGAACCTAACAACAGCACACATAGTCAAGTCCTTTGCTTAGCCTGTTTAGTTTCAATATACTTGGTAGCTGGGACAAAGTAGAATCATTGTCTTGTAATGAGTGACTGAGCACAGCATGACAGATGCTTGCTGACAGTCCCCTGACTTAGAGTTTCAAATATTCGTGATTGCCTTCTTTATGTGCCTTGAACATGTAAATCCACACATTATTTACTTGGAGCAGTGAAGTAGGTCATATGGATTAAGAAGCACATTTATATTTTTGTTCCACTTCCCTGATTCTCTATGAAATGAGCTGTAATATTCTAAAACCAGCTTTTGATATCATAGTGTCATTTTAAAATTTGAGAATTCAGAATCTGTGATATGGGTAAAATGGCTCTGTCATCCAGTTTTGTGCCAGAGGGAGTCTAGAGTAATATTTAGTAATTGCAAACATTGTTTTTTTTTGAGGGGGGAGGTATCATTCTTTTTCAGTAAAATTAGAGAAGAAAATCTGGAAATAGAAAAGTGATGTGCCTTCCTGGAGGAGAAAAAAAAAAGTCATTTAGCTTCCAAACATGTGTGGGCAAAATTAGTTTTAATTAATTAATTCTTTCTTTTTTTTATGGTACTTATGGGCTTGAACCCAGGGCCTCACACATACTTTTACAAGTGTTCTCCCACTAGGCTGCACCAGCAGCCCATGTTTTATTTTTTTATTTTGAGACAGGGTTTCGCTAAATTATGTGGGCTGCTTCTAGCATTGAACCTGTGACCCTCCTTCCTCAGCATTCCAAGTCTCTGGGATTACAAGCATTGGCCACTGTGCTGGTCTCAAAACTAGTTGTATGATGACTCACTGCACATCCATGAGAACATTGAAAATAAGAAAGGAGAGTCAGCCCACTATGGACAAGGCAGAATGACTCATAGAATGGAGACCCAAAGTGTATCAAATCACTTTTTTTTTTTTTTTTTTTTTTGGTCAGGGAGCCAAGCTGTCCTGCCTTTGTGTTTTGGGATTACAGGTGTGTGCCTTCAAGCCCAGCTCAAATGACTTTTCTGTAGCCACAAATACACTCAGCCCCCCACCCACTCACCTGTTGGAGCCAGGGTGCATGGCTTCATTTGACTCTGTTGCATTATGTGTGATGTAAACACTTATTTTGTATAGTAGAAGCCAAAGTTGTGTTCTGAATGAAGTACAAACATATGTCTCATAGTAGGAATTTCTATTTTATATTTGTCTCACTTTCTCTCTGGAGTATTCTCAAATGAGCCCTAGGAGAGCCATGTGTCTGATCCCATCAGATCTCAGAAGCTAAGCAGGGTCAGGCCTGGTTAGTACTTGGGTAGGACACCACCTGGGAATACTGGGTTCTGTAGGCTTGGGAGAAGGACCTTGCAACCCACTCCTGAAAGACAATCAGGCACTGAAAACCCTATGAATAGCAGAGAAACATTGATAATAGTGCTGGGTATGGCTCAGGGTCGGGTAGTCTTTTGTCTCTTGTACATAGTGTCATTATGAATCAGTCCAGACTCAAGAGCACCTAACAATAACAATACAACATTTCATCTGTTGGGGTGACTGATTATTAATTTTAATTTTTTATTTTTTATTTTTTTCCCTTATTTATCTATTTATTTTTGCAGTACTGGGGGTTGAACCCAGGGCCTTTCACTTGCATGCTTTGCAAGTACTGGACCACTGAGCTGCACCCCCAACCCATTTAAAAGAACATTTTTTTTGAGACAGGGTTTCACTAAATTATGCAGACTGCTTCCTGTCTTGAACTTATGATCCTCTTGCCTCTGCCTCCCGAGTTGCTGGGATTACAGGCTCATGCCTCCACACCCGGCCCATTTTTTTCCCTTATTGATAAATGTTGGTAGGGTACAGAGTAATACAGCATTTGCTTTTTCCATTGTGCAACTATTACATCACTTTTGGTTACACTTTCATGAACTTACAAAGTTTATGGAACCTTTTGATTAATATGTAGTAAAACTCATAGTATTTATGGGATATATTCCCCTGTTTTTCCCTTGTACTCATGAAATTGCATCTTGACATTGAGATTATCCTCTCCCCCTTTATCCTTTTACATTGTTTCCCCTCCCCTTCCCATATTCCACAAACTTTGCTCCCCTTTGCTAGTCTCCTTCCTCTTTCTTTCTGCTTTGCTTATATTTTCCCTTCTTAGGTAAGTTAATGTTTTCGTTTTTATATATCTGCTTATGTATAGTTTTTTCTTCCTTTAAGTAAGATTCAGCTCCCACATATGAGTGAGAACATAGAGTATTTCTGTTTTTGAGCCTGTGTTCATTCACTTAAGATAATATTCTCCAGGATGGCTTCTTTGCTCTCTAAAATTAGCATTCTAACTATAATGTGTCATGGAGAGGATCTATTCTGATCTACTCTTTTTGGAGTTCTGAACGCTTCAGTTGTATATGGGGCTAATTGTTCTCTTAGTTTTGGGAAGTTTTCATCTAAAATCTGTTGGGATAGATTTCCTATTCCTCTCCTGTTCTTTTCAGCTCCTTTGTGGACCCCTTGAATTGATAGGTTGTGTCTCTTCATTTTATGGAAGATCTCTTGAGAATCTTGGTCATATTTTTATCCTTATTTCTTCACATCTGAGTAGATAAGGCAGTCTAGTTTTTCCTCAGAATTAGATATTCTTTTCTGCTTGTTTTATTCTGGATATTGTACACTCTATTGTAATATTATGCTGATTTAATTTGTTCTGCATATCCAGTGCTTCTAACCATTCTTTTTCAGAGTCTGATTTCTTGGGTGAATTTGTCTTCCATATTGGATACTTTTCTGTCCAACATTTCAGTTGCTTTCATCATGGTGTCCTTGAGATCTTTCAGCATATTTCTCAGTGGGCTTCTAAATTCTTTTTCTAGTATCTCTGAGACTTTGGATACTTTGAGATTGTCCAGTGAAAGGCTTTGGTCTAATGAAGCTTTACTTTCATCTTGCCCTTTTATGTTTTTCTATTGAGGCTTGCCCATTGATTTGGGCACAAAGTCTGCCCAATGTAAAGGTGTTAGAAGTCTAAATTCAGTTTTGACCAAGGAATTGACAGGTGCCTGTTAATAGAATTCCAGAACCACTTCATCCCCTTAGAAATTGATAGAAAGGTGGAGAGAAAAGAAAAAAGAGAAAGAAATGAACGAAAAGGAAGGTGAAAAAATTTGTATATGGTATTGATAAAGATAAAAGTAAAAAATCAATCCTATATGCGGAACTGTGCACAGTACAAAAGCAAATCCCCGTACCATTTAACTCCCTCAG